>OY829914.1:258468046-258730546 GCA_963691935.1 Nephrotoma guestfalica
CTTACACTGAATGCCCAGCGCAATTCACTCCTGTTTTTAGGAATAAATTGCCCATTAGTTGATTTTGAATGGATTTACTGAAGCGATGACATCTCAAACATCTAGCTACGTATTTTCTGACAAGACTTCTACCATTAATAATCCAATACTTTGTTCGGATATGTGCTAATGTTAATTCAGTGCCGCCATGCATTGTGTTTTTATGTCCTTCATGGATTATCAGGTTCACTATTGGGTGTGATTGTGGAAGGATAATAGAATGCTTTTCGTCGTGTGACCAAGCTGTAGAATTATGTAGTCTGCTACTAAATGTTAGTAGTCCATCCTTTAAGACTGGAGACAATTAAGTTAAGTTAAAAATGCCATTTTTGTAATGTTCAAGGTTCAGGTCTTACTTCGAATTGTTAGTTGGCCATCTAGTTTGTTTGTTTGTTAACTAATCTGGTCCGTTCCACCATAATTTATGATTACTGAGCTGCAGTTATATCCCCCTTGATGCACAGTCAGTGGGATTTTTAGATTATTTTACATAATTTAATACCCAGGCTGCAGGGTTTGTCAAACTATGAATTTCGGATATTCGGTTCGCCACAAAAGTTTTAAATCGATGTGCTTCTGATTTAATCCAAGTGAGAACAATTTTTGAAGCAGTAAATGCATTTTTCCATTAACCTATATACAATAATAAGGTCCCAATTCTAGTCTAGGAATTGTTATTTTGGACTTTATAGGTGCGACCTTAGTTTTTTAAACCAGTAAATACGGATGTCTCTAATTTCCTTGTCAATTTGGAGGGTATATTTTACTACAGCTAAGCATTTTCTGATGCATCACAAAATCCAAACAAGTGTATCGCCGAATTGGCAGTTGTTTCCATCCATCTTTGGACCTTAATTTGTTCACACGAGCACGTAACGATCCTTTATAAATTCACCATTTTGGTGCTATTTTTTCTGGAACTGGTTCATCCCGTGATATTCCTGATAACCAGAGTCGTTGTAGCAGTATTTCTGTTATGATGATTGTTGGTGATAACCACCCTAGTGGATCAAATAATTGTGATACTTCAGACACTAGGCTTCTTTCGTGATGATCTCCGACTTATTTGTTTTAAGGTTTATTTTAAATTCAAAGATGTCGTTGTTAGGATTCCATGAGATCCCGAGAGTTTTTATGGTTTCGTCTAGCTTTATATCCCTTTTATTGATTGCTCGTGATTCATGTGAATTTTGTCAAGGCCTATTAGACCTTGATAATTACTTGCCCATTTCCGAAGGTGAAATTCTCCATTTCCTAGTGATTTTATTAATTGTTGCTGTTGTAGTTGTGCCTTTTCAATAGAATAACTAACTAGAACAGGGCATAAGTCGTCTACATAGAAGCCTTCTAAAATGATATTTGCTGTTCGTTCTCGTTTTCTCTCCATAATCTTTTTTGGTATCTTTGATCGTCTTCGTACACACGGATGTGGCGGTACATTTTTTCAATATCTGCTGTGATGACGACTTTATATTTTCTCCATCTCAGCAGGATTGATATTAGTTTTTCTTCTAAAGTTGGTCCAATCAACTGTTGATCATTGAGACTTTTGTTGTTGATAGTTTTTGCGGATGCATCAAATAAAACGCTTAGTTTTGTGGTTGTGCTGCCTTCTTTGATTACTGCATGATGAGGAATGAAGTATGATTCTGTTGTTAGCGGTTTTATTCCACCTTCGTCATTACATCGTTTCATGTGGCCTAATTCTATGTGCTCATGTATAGTGTTCTATAGCTTTTCGATATTTTTAATGGACTGTTGTCCGCTTATCACTGGTGGGGGTTATAACAATAACAGACTGAAGTGTTGTTTTGAACTGCCTCTCATTTATTAAATTCTTCGAGTTTATATACAAAACCTAATATGTCAGAGTGTCTGTGGTCGCACTCCTCCGAAACGGCTCGACTGATTTTTATGAAATTTTTATGTATGTTTGGTAGGTATGAGAATAGGTCGTAGAGTATATTTCATACCGCTAGGTGTATCTATAATTTCTTTTTATGTTTCTATTTCTTTGGCAAACATGTTTTTTTGATTTGGCACCAAAAAATATCCATAACCCCAAATGTTCCACCCTCCTACCGCCACCCTCACATTTCTTAATCGCGATTTTAGTATTTTATATGAACAATATCCAAATAATTTAACCATCGTTCGTATTTCAAACATAACGAAATAATTTATGTTTTTGAATGACAGATGGCGCTACGTCCGCCTCATCGAACGTTCAAGGTTAGTAAAATACTAACGCACGCAAAGCAAATGATCGACAACGCCAACAAGTACATCAAGCGTATACATTCGCTTCGTTCCTTCGTCTCGCATTCGAGTACGAGTCAGATATTGAATAATCCGCTCATCCGAAAGTGCTGATAGGTGATATGGACAACGAAGGTCCCCATTGTCATGCGCTCAATTTCAAACATGAATCAACCGGGATGTGTTTCGCATCAGGAAAAGTTCAAATACCAGAAATTGAGAAACCACCAGAACCATTGAACGGCTTGCAGATTCAAACCTGCTCCTGAAGTTCATTTTAAAATTCAATTGATGCTACCAAACGACTTCATTCGGATCAACAGAAATAGTCCACAATGCTGCAGCAAATGGTTAACAATTTAATTCTACGTTCAAAATCAAAAGCCAAGTGTACTACAAAGTAGGCTCATTGCTGCCAATGCCAAAGGAGGACATCAATCCTGCATTTTTGGCAAACTAGACGCCCTTGCAAAGTGACAATCACACTATTGTCATCAATCCGGTTAAAACACCAGCTGGACAGCAAGTGCGTAGATTCAATGCACCTGTTGTTAACTACGTTGCTAGAATCATATGGTTGGCGACCCCACATCGACGCGAGAAATCGTGATTCGAAGAAGAAACAATAATCTGGAGATCATCGTCCACACACACCGTTCATACAATGCTCTCCAATATCCGCTAATTTTCTGGAAGAGACAACCCAGATATTGCATAAACATTAAACAACGAGATCCCGCCACAGGTAATTCATTCACTGTGAACATCATTACTCATTTTGAATTAATATTTATGAATATGTTGTTACAGGACCAGAAACATACAAGAAAGTGAGCTCAATGGATTTGTATGCGTATCGTGATAATTCGATGCGGTCAAGAGATCGTGATTCTGGGATGTCATGAGCTGTGCCAACAATTCATGGTTGACATGTACGCAAAGGTAGAGAGCGAACGACTGCGATTCCTACGACACAATCAACAGAAGCTGCGTACGGAAGAATACATTCACTTGCGAGACACTATATCATGAACGACGCCGACACCGCCGAAATTCATAACTCTGTCATTCTACCATCATCGTACGTATAGGCAGTCCACGTCATATTGCAGGATGCTATGACTTTCGTGCGCGAGTACGGACGACCGAGTTTATTTATCACGTTTACCTGTAATCCAAAGTGGCATGAGATTACTTCTTTGCTATTTCCAGGCCAAAATGCAATACATCGTCATGGCATTACAGCAAGTGTATTCAAACAAAAATTGAAGTGTTTAATGAGCTTCATTACAAAATTACACGTATTCGGCCCACACGTTGCTGGATGTATTTGGTTGAATGGCAAAAACGAGGACTCTCATGCACACATTTTGATTAGGTTAGTCGACAAAATACGCCCTAAGGAAATCGATAGGAGGAAATTACTGTTCTGTATTGTTACCAGAAACATTATTCATGGCCCATGTGGTGATCTGAATCGTCTATCGCCTTGAATGGTAGATGGAAAATGTACAAAGCGTTTTCCTAAAGATTTCACCAACGATACGATAACAAATGTCGACGAATATCCAATATATCGTCGAAGAAATACTGATAATGGCGAACAATCATTTACGCTAAATATCAACAATGCAGATATTGACATTGGTTGGGTGGTACCCTATTCGCCACTGCTGAGCAAAACATTCAATGCTCATATTAATGTAGAGTTCTGCGGTTCGGTGCAGAGCATCAAATACATTTGCAAGTATGTGAATAAATGCAGTAATATGGCTTTGTTTCAAATTCAAAATACCGATGAGAATGCTCCTCAATTGAATGATAATTGGCCGCTATCATCAGCTCCAATGAAACTCTCTGGCGTATCATTGGTTTACAAATTCATGAACGGGACCCAGCAGTGATACATTTGCAAGCAAATGCCACGCTATTTCATATGGAATCAAACAAAACAATGGATGCCTCGCAAGCAAGGCACACCAATTGATGCGTGTCTTGCCTTTTTCAAATCAAACACTTTGGGCCGAGATATACTCTCATTCTCTATACAGTCACTCCAAGGCAGACTGAATGTTTCCATCTGCGAGTGTTGTTGGTTAATGTCACCGGCCCATTGTCATTTGAAGATATGCGCAAAGGAATGAACAATAGTATCCAACTTATAAAGATGCATGCCTTTGCATTTCTCTAATATTCGCTATAGTGTTGACTACGTGTTTCCCGGGACGAGCAGACACGTTGTGGGATAAACACAAAGATTAAACGACTGCATTGCATCGAATTCGTACACGGTGCAACGATCTAACGATTACATTCAGCGACGCCATGTACAACGAAGCATTGATTGCTATCGAGGATATTTGCATTTTCATTGCCAATTTACCATTCAGTCATTTCGGTATGAGTTCGCCAAATCGAAGTGCATCTGATTTAATGGACACCGAAATGAATTATGAACTGCAGTACGATACTGCAGAAATGGCAGCGATTGTTACTCGCAATGTCCCACTACTGACTCATGAACAAAAAATCATTTACGATCGCATTATGCTGGCAGTTTCGATGGGACAAGGTGGATTCTTTTTTTGAATGCACCATTTTGCTAATTCTCGCCAAAATACGATCAAATACTGGTATCGCATTGGCCATTGCTTCATCTGGCGTTGCTGCAACTTTATTGGATGGAGGCAGAACAGCCCATTCACCATTTAAGCTGCTACTGAATATTGAAAATAACCCAGATGCAGTGTGCAACATGAAAAAACAATCGCCCATGGCCACAGTGCTGAACACACTATGGTACACAAACATTATCTTGAGGGGTTGAACAGAACACTCAAAGCTATACAAAACAACGGCAAACTTTTCGGCGGTATTCTGTTACTCGTTTCAGGTTATTGCAGACAAATGCTTTTTGTCATTCCACGTTCAACGTAACGCTGATGAGAACAATGCTTTCTTGGAATCATCACTACTGTGGCGTAATGTTGAAAAGGTCCAGGTAAAAATAAACATGCGCGTTAAAATGCTACAAGATCCATCCGCTGACACATTCTCGAAGTTGATCTCTATGAAAATTCTGGATGCATAAAATTACCCACTAATTATGCACAATAGTTGATTCGTAAAATGCCCTCATTGACCGCATCTTTCCCGATGTACGCACACAATACATAAAGAATGCGTGGCTGGACATCGACAATTTAAACTTCAAGATACAGCAGTCGTTGCCTGGCGACTTGGTATCATACAAATCGATCGATACAGTTTGCGATGCCGACGAAGCTGTAAATTATACAACATAGCTTGTGAACTCACTGGATTTGCCAGGCATGCCACCACACCTTCTACGACTGAAAGTTGGATCTCCAGTTATTTTACTTCGGAATTTGAACCCACCACGGCTGTGCAGTAGCACGAGATCTGAACAACTCCGGTTTCAACATTAAACTATTTTTAAAGTCAATACCACACGTAGAACAGGACTTTACAGAACAATGCTCCTTATTTATAATTCCTTGTCGGAATAGTACATCGTCGCCACTGAAACACATTTTCTAAATAACTTCACATATACCGTCGAGTATCCTAATCAAATTTGCAACACATTAAACATTAAATTCATGATTCCCGGAGTATGGTTATTAACCTAACCAACATTATAACGGTGAAATTAATCTCTGCTAGCGTGCACAAAACCAACTTTGTCTTGAATGTCTCGTCGACTTCATGAGAATTGTGTACGTTTTTTAATTCTCCAGCTAAAAGAAATCCGTCATGCTAGTTAAATATGGTACCGTGATTTACTGTTATATTTATTATGCATATAGCAAGAAGACTATAATGTACTAAACCATATAAATTCGGGGTATGCTGTAATCCCCAGAATCGCGTTGTACCCACACAAAAAATATTTCTGTACATTAGAAATGTTTTCGTAGCACCTACACACTGTGTGGTGTCTTTAATTGATTACAGGGACGAAAATCTATATTTCGAACAAAAAATTTTTTTGGAAATTGATTTTGTGTTCCCACGGTACAATCCATACCTACAGATTTCACCAGACATGTTTCATGTCATCAAATATTGATTTTCGGTTAGTGTACATAAGTATTTATGGCAGGACGAGGACAACGAAATATAGTTCGAGAAATGTAATGCCTCCGCACGCATAACATACGTATTTCCCTTGCTGATTGATTATATTACCAAATGACGATGATGTTGATTATGATGATAATGAAATGATAAAATAATTTTCATGAATCATGTAATCCCTACGGTGTATTTACAACAAAACGCTGCCCTCAAATAAAACAAAGTAAAACTAGGCGTCATCAACCATTTTAATAATTTTGTTGGTCTTCTGTTGCTCGCCCGCAATAATATCCATTAACAGTTTGAAAAATAAGAAGACAATCCAGTAATTCATCGCATTAAAGTCACATCGGAATTTGTGCTTTTGATTTAAATTATTCCATTAACGTCGATTTTTCTTTGTGTCGCCCAGAAATTTTCATCTCATTTCCATTCGCCTATATATCTGAATTATCATCAAGAGATCATCCGCAACACATGAATGAAAATGAGGAAAGCACAAAAGCAGCAATAAACGATGTACTCGTACATTTGCAAATACAAAAAACATGAACACACACACAATTTAAATAATCAACTTTAGTGCCGGAACTGCTTTTATATCCTCTTGTCTGTACTTAAAGTAGAACGACCTAAAATATTTTTTTGTTTACTATTTTTACAGGAATACCTTGTATAGCGTAGTATACGTTATCCCAGGTTTTTAAAAAGGAAATTTCCGTTAAAGAACTTTAGAGAAACTTTATTGATCAGTTTCGAGCTTGGTCAGTTTTGGCTTCGAGGTTTTACCAATTATCGCCAAGTTTTATAATTTTATGCGAGCAAAATCCTGAGTGAATACACAGGCACCCCCAGGTGCCATTCCATATCTGGCCTCTCCGGGTGCTATCAACATATATGAGCTGATTTCAATGTATATGGAATGGATTTACTGCAATGTAAGCGTACACTTGGCTTGCAATTCGTGATCTGAGTGAGCAACGAAAAGATGGCCATGCGAGAACACGGCTTTCTCTAAATGAATTCCAATGCGATGAAAGGACTGGCCTTGCGAATTGCTGATGATGATCGCATGGAAGAGTAGTTTCCGATGGTGTCAGATCAATTTGGGGGATCAGTACACCTGATCACCACCTTATTACAATGAAATTATTTTGGCCTTCACGAAATTTTGAGCGAATTCTTCGAAAATTAATCGGGTGACATTGCAGAATCCATTTTTCGGATTGAGGTTTTTTAAAAACATGACATTTACACCTTTTTCAGAAGAAACACAAGAAGTGGCATACCAAATGGAGTTTAGTCTTTAAGAAATTCAATGAAGAAATTAACAGTATCATTGAGATCTTCAGTCATAATGGAATCAGCGCTGTTTGTATATGTGCGTTTCACTGGCTATCATATCAATAATTTTTCGATCCATTTCAAACGTTTGGTGCAACGATGACATTTATCATAAAACCTCAACGGATATCTGTTGAATGTTGCCAAAAAGCTGGTTATTGAAACTTCAGTTGTAATCATTTCACTTGGAATTTGAATGACGTTTTCTTCCAAAATCTCTGGTGTTTGAGACAAACGTCCAGATTCCACATCCAAAAGCAAATGATCCTTCGCAACACATATTGATGGTACGAGCCAATTGATCGCAGAGCCTCCACAATGGGCTAGATTTAATACAATTCTCGATTATATCTGTGCCTGTTCCTCATGGCACCAGTGGTAATTAAAGATGGACATTTACAAATGACACACGGTTTGATGTGCGACATCTATAAACGACTAAAATGAACTAATCAGTAATTTTGTTAATCGGAAGTTTACACAAAAACTCGGCGAGATGCACACAACCTAAATTATTGAATAAACTAAATTGATGTTAATTTGTACTACTGGTTTATAGCCTTAATTGGATCCATAAAACTTACTGAGCCTAAAATATCTAAGGCTAAATTGCGTACTAAATTGGTAATTATCCATCTATTGATGCTGTACGAAATACCATGATATTAGTTTACTTGTTAGTAATGCAATGTGTCTGACATCGACATTTTGTCCAAATTTCCAACCAACTCAATTGGTGATTAGTTCATACTAGTCATTCATAGATGTCTCTATTATTCATAAATAAAAATATGTTTTATATTTAGTTCTTAACTGCAACATTAGTTCTGATTTGTCAATCTACAATTATAAATATTTTGGAGATTCTAAATAATACAAATTTAAAATAAAAATTAGGAGCGGTTGGTGCCATCTATAAACGGCTGGTATGAACTAACCACGAATTTAGTTAGTTGGAAATTGAGTCAAAAAAAATTGGCATTGGACATTGTTTATCGATTTAAAAAATCCGGAGTTGAATTAACCAAATCGTTTGGTTCACTGAGCTTACAAATATTTCTTTCATGCATAAATTAAATTAAAAGTGCAGGTAAATGTCAAAACATTCTCGATATTTTTTTATCAAATTGATTATATTGCAGCTGAATGAGGCCGAATTGCATGAAGGAAAGGACGAAAAAATCGGGCGTAAGAGACAGTTGGAAAATATATGAATTAATCGCTGCTCAAGGCTGTGGCTAGCTTTTACATGTGAAGGAATTTCAAGTGTGTTCGATGAGGATGCTTTCCAGGTTGCCCATGTTCTCACTATAGTGACACGTTTCTTTTTTATCAAATGAGGAATAATTTATGTGATTTAGTATCAAAATGTAAACTTAGTTGGCCCCTAGGATAATAAGACAATTACCAATAGCCCTACAACAACTTTATGAGATCAGCTAACGTAACTCATACGTAACGTATATTTCCCGAAAAAATTGTGCTTTCTTTGTCAGACCGGGAACTTTTCAGGCGATAATAAAGCTTTTAAAATTTTAATGGCACCAAATTTTTTTGCTGATTTTAATCCGAGTTTTGGTTTTGTTCTGCAAAGTTTGAGTGATTACTAAAATTTTTTTTGACCCAAGCTTCCAAATCACTTTTATTCGAGTCTGACAACTTTCTATAAAATCAAGGAACCTTAAGTTTCGAAAACTTTGACTTTCTTACACATATAAATTTTTTCACATTAACAAATAGTTTCAAATTTTTAATCGCACTAACCCACTACTTCAACATCTACCCTTTGATTATATTTTTACATAAAACAACAAAAAATGTTGACTCCTGTATTCAAAATGTGAATATTGTCTCAAACGAAACATTCGATTTCGCATCAAATCAAAAACCCATTCATAAATTTGTAGACACATTTGAAAAGCACGATTATTCTATACTTTACACCATGATTTATGAAAATTTATCCAATTTTGAGCGAGATATCGACTAAATAAATAAATCAACAACAACAGTAAACTTTACATATAAGCAAAGTTTCCAATTTCGCATGATTTTCCCATCCCCCCAAAAAATTATCATTTTCTGGTTAAATGATTGATAAAAAACGTTTATTTATTTATAGTTTCGCCCCCACTCCCCCGCAATATTATCCGCGCTATTTTCAGTATCAACAAAGCATAAAGCCTCGCAGAAGAATTAGCCAAGTGTAAATTATTTAATTTTCTATATATTTTGATGTACTGGTACATGATTATAATTCAATTGCAAAGCAAATCCAAAATAACAACAAAAAAAAGCTTTTTATATGAAATTGAGCTTTTTTGTTTTTATCGTGCTGCCAACATTAATTTTTTGTATGTTAAATTTTTATGCGTTAAATCAAAATCAGCATTCACGATATGAGATGAGCGAGCGGCAAGCGAAACAGAAAAGGATTTCTAAATATCATTTATCAAAATATCATAAATCATAAATATAAAAAAAGCATAAAAGCTCTTTTTTGTGTATAAAATGATAATATTATGTTTATGCTATATACATACATACATTTTATGTTGTTTATTATGTAATATTTTGAAAATGTTATGCTCTTTTAGAAAATTTTTTGTGCGCTCGCTGTGTATGATAAACGATGCAAGTGACATGACATAATTTTTACATAACAACATAGACCGCACAAAAAAAATTTTGCAACTTTATATTACTCTGTCGGATCTTATGTAAGTGTAAAAGCGCGGTTCATGAAGCAAAAGTACTTTTTTGTGGTATGCTCGGTATTTTCAAAAGGTAAAATTCTAAATTCATCACGATATCAAATCTCAATTGGTTTTTATGTGTGCGCTCGTTCATAGATAAATTTTATGACACACATATCTTATGTAGATGTTGTTTGTTTATGTATTTTATGTGATATGATTAATCATTTACGGTTCATTTATGAAATCTAGATTACCCGTAGGGAAGTCACCCTGCATATACATAATTTATGGTAATGGGGGAAAATGTTTATTTTTATCATATAAAGGTAGATATTTTTCAGTGTGAGATATAATGTGTGTGTGGCGGGTGACGGGATTAGCAGTTTTACGTGGTAAAACATGCATGATAACCGTTTGAATGACATTATACACCATACCCAGCCTCTCGCTTTCTTTTCTCAAAATGAAATGGCACATTTTTCCTTTTTCCAGTGTGGGTCCTCTACGACCACCAGCCGGTTATTGCTTTGAAGTCTTCTACACTTTCAAAATTTTTGTTGATAGGAGTTTTTTTACTACTGTTCACTTTCAAACCATGTCTTCTAGCGTAGCGATCGAACGGTATGAAACTGACATTAATATCGGAAGGTTTTCGGCCAAGGAGCACATAATATCATCTGCATATTATAGAATTTAGCCTGACATTAAAAATGCGGCGTGAAGCTTCGATGTTGAATTTTCTTACTATGTACGAGCTAAAAATTAATAAATTTTGCAATTTTGAAAATTTGCAAATTTGAAAATTTGAAAATTTGAAATTTAGAAATTTAGAAATTAAGACATTCAAAAATTTAGAAATTTAAAATTCTAGAAATTTTGAAATTTTGAAATTTACAAATTAAAGAATTTGGAAATTTAGAATTTACCAAATTAAAAAATTTGGAAATTGAAAAATTAGAAAATTAAAATTATAGAATTGGAAATTTGGAATTTTTGAATTTTGAAAATTTGAAATTAAAAAACTAAGAAATTTTAAATTTTGAAATCCAAAAATTTAGAAATTTAAAAATTTTGAAATGTATAAGTTTAAAAATTTGAAATTTAGAATTTTCAAATTTGGATGTTATAAAATTTAGAAATTTAGAAATTCAACAATTAAGAAATTTAGTACTTTAAAAATTTAGAAACCAAGAAATTTAGACATAGAAATTTAGGAATTTATTTATTTGGGAATTTAGAAATTTGAAAATTTAGAAATTTAGAAATGTAGAAATTAAAATATTTACAAATTTACAAATTTGGAAATTGAGAATAGAAAATTAGAAATTTAAAATTATTGAATTTTTAAAATTAAATTGGAAACCACATTTAGAAATTTGCACGAATTAATTTAGAAATAACGTTTAGAAATTTTTAAAAATTTTAAATTTAGAAGTTTATTATGAAATAAATTTCGAAATTTAGAAATTTACAAATGCAACAATTTTGAAATTTAACAGTTTAGAAACACAGAAACTTAGAATATTAGAAATTTAGAAATATAAAAGATTAGAAATTTAGAAATTTCAAATTTTGAAATATAAAACTTCAGAAATTTAAAAATATAGAAGTTTCGAAATTTGAAATTTATAATTTAGAAATTTAGTAGTTAAAAAATATAGATTATAATATAGACAATTTTAGAATTTTAGAAATTCTAGAATTTTAGAAATACATATTCCGAAATTTTGTAAATTTGCAATTTGGAAATGTAGAAATTTAGAAACTTAAAAATTTGTAAATTCCAAAAATTTTAAAATTTATTAATTTAGAAATTTAAAAATTTAGAAATTTAGAAATCTTGAAATTAAGAAATTTGGAAATTAAGAATAGAAATATGGAAATTAAACATTTTGCAATTTTTCAATTTTGAAAATAAGACATGTTAAAAAATTAAGGAATTTAAACATTTAGAAATTTTAAATTTTAAAATATAAAATTTTAGAAAATTTAGAAGTTTAGAAATTTGAAATTTATTTTTTTTAATTAAGATATAAGAAATTTAGATATTTAGGAGTTTGAAATTTAAAAATTTAAAAATTTAGAAATTTAGAAATATAGAAATTTAGGAATTTAGGAACTAAAAAATTTAGAAATTTAGAAATTAAGTAATATAGGCAGTTAGTAATTTAGAAATTTTAAAAATTATAAATTTAGAAACTTAGAAATTTTGGAATTTAGAAATTTAGAAATTTAAAAATTTAGAATTTTAGGGAAGTTCTGAAATTAAGAAATTAAGATATTACAAATATGGAAATTGAGAAGAGAAATTGCGAAATTTAACATTTTGGAATTTTGGAATTTAGAAAATTAGAAACTGAGAAATTAAAAAATTTTGAAACAAAATTTGGAAATTTAAGAACTTTAACAATTTTAAATTTAGAAGTTTTATGAAATAAATTTGGATTCTATGAAATTTGGAAATTTAGAAATTCAACAATTTGGAAATTTACAAATTCAACAATTTTGAAATTTAATAGTTACTTAAAATTTAAAATTTTAGAAATATTTATAATAATTTAGAGATTTAGAAATTTCTAATTTCGAAATTCTGAAACTTTATAAATTTTAAAATTTATAAGTTTAGAAATTTGAAATTTATAATTTTTTAATTTTGGTTATTAAAAATTTATAAATTCAACAATTTGGAAATTTAGTAGTTAAAAAATATAGAAACTAATAAATTTTAGTTTGTTAAGTACATATTATGAAATTTTAAAATTTAGTTAGAAACTTAGAAAATTATAAATTTATAAATTTAAAACTCATCAATTTAGAAACTTAGTAGTTTAGAAATTTAGAAATCTAGAAATTAAGAAATTAAGAAATTTGGAAATTTAGAATAAATTTAGAAATATAACATTTTGGGATAAAAATTTAAAAATTTCAAAATTTAGAAATTTAGAAGGTTAGAATTTTAGAAAATTAAAAATTTAGTAATTTACAAATTGAGAAGACATTCAAAAATTAATTTAGAAATTAAGACATTCAAAAAATTTGAAATTTAAAAATCTAGAAATTTAGAAACAAATTAAAAAATTTTGATATTTAGAAATTTAACATTATAGAATTTGGGATTTTTGAATTTTGAAAAATTGGAAATTTAGAAGCGAAAAAATTTAAAAATTCAAACAATTGGAAATTTAGAATTTTGAAATCTAAAAATGTAGAAATTAAAAATTTTGAAATTTAAAAGTTTAAAATTTTGAAATTTAAAATTTTGAAATTTGGATATTTAGAAATTTAGAATATCAACAATTTAGAAATTTAGTAGTTTAAATATTTAGAAACTTAGAAATCTAGACATTTAGAAATTTAAAAATTCTGATATTTAGAAGTTTGGGAATTTAGAAATTAAAAATCTTAAAAATTTAGAAATGTGGAAAAAAATAAAATTTTTGAAATTTCAAAACATAGAAATTTGGAAATTGAGAATTGAAATTAAGAAATTTAAAATTTTAAAATTAAGAATTTTGAACTTTCAAAATTAGAAATTTTGAAACAAGATTTAGAAATTTTGAAATTTAGAAATTTAGACATTCAAAAATTTAGAAATTTAAAAATCTAGATTTAGTAGTTCAAAAATATAGAAACATAATATAGAAACAATTAAAAAATTAAAAAATTTTAAAAATCTGAAGTTTTTAAATATGTACATATTACGAAATTTAGAAATTTAGCAGTTTAGAAATATAAAATCTTAGAAATTTTGACATTTAGAAATATAGAAACTTAGAAACTTAGAAATTTTGAAATTTTGAAATTTCAAATTTTGAAATATTAATCTTTAGAAATTTAAAAATATAGAAGATTAGAAATTTGAAATTTATAATTTTTTTAATTTGGATATTAGAAATTAAGAAATTCAACAATTTAGAAATTTAGCTGTTAAAAAATATAGAAATATAGAAATTTAAAAATTTTGAAAATTTAAGAATTTTAGAAATCTGAAATTTTAAATACATTAACGAAATTTTGAAATTTTGTTATTAAAAAATTTGGAAATGTAGAATTTTAAAAACTTAGAAACTTATATAATTATGAAGAAATTCAACAATTTAGAAATTTAGTAGTTTAGAAATATAGCAATCTAGAAATTAAGAAATTTGAAAATTTAGAATAGAAATTTAGAAATTAAACGTTGGTATTTTTCAATTTTAAAAATTAGAAATTTAAAAGTTAAAAAATTTAGAAATTAAAGTTCAAAATAAAATTAGAAATTTAGGAAATTTAGAAATTTGGGAATATAGAAATTTAGGAATTTAGGAATTTAGAATTTTAGAAATATAAACAATAAGAATGTAGAAATTTAGAAATTTAGGAAATTAGAAATTTAGAAGTTTAGAAATTCTGAATTTTGAAAATTTTCAAATTCGGAAATTTTGAAATTTAATATTTAAAAATTTATAAATTTAAAAATTTGTAAATTTAGGAATAAGGAAATTTAAAAATTTAAAGATTTAAAGTTTTAGAAATTTAGAAAATTAGAAATTTAAAATTTATAAAAAATAATTGAAAAATGTAGAAATTTACAAATGTAGAGGTTTAGAATTTTAAAATTTTTATTTTTTATGTATTTAAAATTTAAAGCTATAATAAATTAGAATTTGGAGTATTCCGGTTCTTTAACAATTTACCGAAAAACAATTCACCAATAGGATCAATTCAACGAAAATGGCAATTCACCGAAAACGATTTTTCATCGAAAACGAGAATTCACAGTAAAAATAATTCACCGAAAAGGAATTCGTCGAAAACGACCAATCTCCGAAAAAATAGTTTATCTAAAATAACAATTTATTGAAAGCGGCAATGCATTGAAACAGCAGTTGATCGAAATACAATTTACCGATACTTAACCGAAAATATTTTAAACGCTTCGCATATTATTAAAGCACTGTTATTAATTTACTGAAATGAAGATACCCGAAAAAAAATCAGAAATTAAAAATATTTAATTATAATATATTTAATTATAAACTTCAATATTTAAAAATATCAAGACTAATTATGAACTTTAGGTTTATAGGCCAACTACTCCCAGAGGTGTGAGTAATTGCTCATTTTAAAATGTATCCGCTTACAGTCTTAAGGAAAGGGTTATACTCTTGTAAACTGGTCGGTTGTGGCACTCAAGATTTGTACACTTTTAGGTTTGCAGACCTGTATGCTTCTTGTAGAAGAATTGAATTTAGCATTAAGTAAATCTTTATCGAACTAAAATAAATTCAAAATGAAAATTACGTTTTATACTTTTATTTAGAGATTAGAATTTGGATGTCGAGTAAATTTAAATACAAAATGCTCTATTTGTCAATTAAATCGGAAATTGTTTCATCCGTCGTTTAAAAGGTAATATCACATCGAAAACAATTTTGGTAATCCATTTTCATTTATTTACCACACACATTTGCATAATATAAAAACCTTTTACATTTTACTGTCCGTATATATGTAGTTAGATATAATATGCTTTTATCAGACAAGCACAATAGGATATCCATATTTATTGTGTCCAACCCTGTATAATAAAAATGTGATAATTAGAATTTCCATTTAATTTTTCTATGTTTTCCTGGGCATTTTATATGTTTGTATACGGGTGTATTGCTTTGCTGCTGCTCTTGTTCTATACATTTATATTTTATCTACCACCACTATAAAAGCTTTCTCTATTTATTTAGGAAAATCTAATCGACTTAATTTTTATTTAAATTGGAAATTAGATTTCTCATAAAACCAATTAAACCTTGATTTTAATGAATTAAAATGTACCGAACGAACCATTTAACGATAATGGAATTAAACTATTTTTTACCGGCACTGCGCATACATACCCGTATTAAGAAAAATTGGAGACAGGAAAATGTTTTCCAAAAACGCTACGAAACACAAATAATTAATTTGTGTTTTTAGTTCTAGAGACAGACAGTCTTATTTGCGTATGTATTCATATACGAGTATACACAAAAATCACTTAGATTAGACGGAAGCAGTATTTTCCCGTTCGTTTTGTTTGTTTGTTTGTTTATATCGCGAACGCCATTAATCATAGGATTAAGTCTAAAAACACAACATTTTCTCGAAAATAAAACAAAAAAATTAAATTCAAAGTGTAAAACGGAAAAACAAGGGAAATACTTGGGAAAATGATCGTTTTGTATACCAAGGACGTAAATATCTTTCAAATTTTATCTGACAAAAACTCGGAAGAATTTCCAAAAACCATACCGGGTAAGTATTTATCCACCATAATGAATATTATACTGACAGTAATACTCGTACCATTTATGAAGATTTTTCTCGTTTTCATTTCATTTTTTTTAAGTCTTTCAGTTATCATATCAAAAATTTACCTTAATCCTTAAACAGGGTAGCTAGTTACACGAAGACAAAAAATAATCGTATAAAAGCACAAAAAATAAACTTAAAACCATTTACGAGCTTTTCTTTCATATTATGATAATCTGGGACCCCCATTATTATTTTAATAAATAAATCCTTTCTATATGAATCCACTATAAAAAGCAAAATCTAGGATTTAATTCCACAAAAAAAAAATACAAAAAAGAAAAACAATAATCATAAATTGCATTTTGATTTGAAGCCATTAACTTGTATAAAACAAAATTTTATTTTATCGTTGTCGTCGTCTCTGGCTCTGCAACCAAATCTTTATCGCGCGAATTATGAACGGAAAGCGAACAATTTTGTGTTCAAAAATATTTTTCAATTGTACCGTACGTAATCGGATTATAATTTTACTAATATTATTATTATATTGTTATGATCAATATACTATTGTTACGAGTCTTTATACAGCATTATTTTTATATTCGCCCAGAAGTTGGCAATCATGATAAGAAATATTTTCTTTATGAGAGTCGAGCTCTAAGCACGATACATTCATGAAATATAGTTATTGTTATTTTAATCCCATTTGGACTTGAGTTTTTCATTTTGGTATTTTTATTCATTCGATTGGCAAAGGAAATGGCAACGGATAAGAAAACTGTCGTAATAATAATAACAGAAAATTGATAATCGAATATATTACGAGTATTATGATTATGGCAATTTTCACTTTTGTTATCCAATGTCATTATTGAAATTAAACGAGATAGCATACAAATTGCGAAAGTATTTGATACAGTTTTTTCCTACCTTCAATGAAAGGGTTGTTTACCAACGACCGGTTGTCATTGAGAGCGTGTCAGAAAGTGATTAACACTCTGCTGCTAAAAGAAAATCACATACTCGATCGAAGATAAATAAAAAATTCAAACTGATAAGTTTTAGTACATTAAATGTAAAGATAAAGTGATTCTTTTTTCATTACAAGTCAACAAAATATGCAGGTAGTAGAAACAATTTTGTTTGCATTTCATACCGAAAATAGTATTTTCACACCGGTGCAGTGTTCTGCCGTATTGTCTACACCGCGTAGTTCTACATGTGTAGAAAATGTGTAGAAAATGTATGTAGACAATTAAAAAATTAGACATCGAAAATGTAGACAATGGGTGCCTTCAGGGCACCCAACAGTTGGGAACATGTTGAGTAAAATCAAAGCCAACGGTACGAAAATGTTTAGTACTATGAAATTTTGAAATCAAATTGGCAATGATTTCCCTAATCATGATGCCAACAGTTGGCGGTCCTGAACGCGCTCAATGTCGATAATGTCGAAAATTATTGTTTTCGTTATCGGTTTCATAGGGTTTATTCCTACCCCACATTTGACCCAAATTTGAACCCAAGTTTTTATATGGCAAAACGGAATGATAGAAAGAATGTACATATATTGGCTTACATAATTTAGTTGTGTTAGTACACTGTTGTAAAAATGCTAAAAAGTTTTGAAATCTATGTTAAAAAGTAGAAATTCAGACACATAAACGTTTTAAATCGAAATGCACAGCGGCCAAAATAAACTACTTTGAGCGATGGTTCTTCAATGAACAGAAACTTGTTATGACACCTTGAGGGGTCATAACATTGTTTTCGATATACAGTAGACTCGCGATAACGTGAACAAAATAAAACCAAGCCAATTCATGTTTGCGAGGGTCGATTTTCTTACATGAAATTTGGATGTTCACAAATTTACCGTGGATTTGTATTGATAAAAAATACACACAAGGTCAACTAAACGTACCACCCATAAATTAAACATAATTCGCTTATTTAATTCAGGTTTAATTCATTCATGTACATTAGTTTTCTTACAAAATAGTGAGTGTATTTGCAGTCAAATTCATAATTATGCATTATGAAAAAAAATCAGTGATTCTTGTTTGACGTTTTTTTGCATCCAAATTCCTTAAAACAGCGCTGTCTCTCAAATTTCGAAGAACTAATATTTCATTTAAATTCACCATGTTTTCTTCGGCCCACTGTAAAACCTTATTGAAAATTTAAATTGCTTCATTCGGTCGAACTTTTTCTTTCGGCTCGGAAATAATATCAAGGTCGCTGTCGGTAACGTTGTTCAACTACCTTTTCTCGACGTATTGAAAACGCATATGGAAACATGTACAGCTTTCTAAGAGATGGAATTCATCAGAACTGTTCACGCCAAGGGGAAAATTACATTTTTGAATTTACTTGAATTATAAACGCTTAGATGGACTGGGAGTCAGATCCATAATCCAACCAATAATGTTTATACTCTCCGCTAAAGTGGTTATCAGAAAAGAGAAAAATTTGGATTCGGTTTTCTTATTCACCGGCGAGTATAGCAGTATATCAACGACTTCCGTTAAACCAATATGTGGTTAAGAAATGGTCGAGCTCCAACCTAGGTGGCCTTATCATAGAACTTCTTCCGAAAATCATTTTAGAATATCATTTTCATCCAACATATACCTAATCTCATCATGATTGGGTAATAAATGGCCGAGTTCTTATACGAAATACATATTTTTATATACTTCAAATTCGAAAAAGTGTGCACACGGTAAACTACTCCGCAATAAATTGTTTTATGATAAATTGTTCTACGATAACTTAATTCTACGATAAACTGCTTTCACGGTAAATTTTTCTAGCTTTTTATGCGCTTACTGAAGTAATTTTCAAAAATAGTTACTCTCATTGATGTTCAACATCAGACCGTTGAAGCGTTCTTGACTTTGGCTCGATTTTCCAAATGCCCCGTATTGCGCGATGCGAATGCCAAGCAATATATTGAATCATATTATCTGGTCTATCTGCTGCCGAAATTTGATATTCCATAATGTTTTGTATGCCTCATTGTGCGTCCATTTAAAAGTTGTAGCACAAACGATGAAAAATTAATTTTGGCCATCAAGGGTAAAATATTAAGTTCGATTAAAATTCAAAGAAAAAAGTTAAAGTATCTTAGGTCGTGGCTGTTTCTTTCAACACACACATTAACACGATATTGTACCGTCTATACTACATTTCATCAAACCCATATTCAAGACATAGTGTGTTAATCGTCTAAAACACATTTAAAAAATTGTTCATCATTTGCAACAATCATGATCATCATTGTATCACATTGAGAATCATCACCATCATGAACATAAGAAGACGTAATTCGTTGCTTCGTTCGTACATATCTTATCAACAATTTGTTCATATTTAACTTTTTGTCATAAAGCTCTACAGTTTGAGAGTAGAAGAACCGAATTTTCTTTTTCTGTGCCATTTTCATTTATTTTATTCATCTCGACGGTTTAAGCAACAGAAAAAAATATTTGCTAATACAAGAATAAGAAGCTAAAGGAAAATAAAGGTTCAAGGATCTAAGTACAGAATAAAATTTGCTTTTACATAAAAGCACATACAGTACTAGAAGAGGAATGGATTTGTTATACAAGTGTACGTATATCTGTATTGCTTAAATGTCAATTCATTTTGCCTGCGAAATGTTATGGGTGGTTGGGAAATGTGGTGTGCGGTAAAATTTTATATACATGAACCCGTCGAATTGAGGAAATTTATATATAAGATTGAAATCTACATATTTGCGTTTTTCCTATTTTCGTTACTCGTGTTCATTTTAATTTTATTCAGAGCTCTAAACTTGGGAAATTGGAAAACAATGTAATTCCTAAATATGTTTATCCGATCGTGCGATTCACAAAACTCTCAGTTTGCAAGAAAACAGTATCTTGATTTGAATTCCTTACGTTTAACATTGAAAGACAAGGTTTCATTCAAGGCTCGATACCAATGATGCCAAAGATATTTAATTGTTTTACTAGATATAAATATTTTTTAAACCCTATACCCAGATCAATGTCATTAAAAATCATCTCTACCCAAAGCTGTAATACACGTGTAATGTTTATTTTTATCTCTCGCCTAACACATTACAAATTTATAGTTTAAATAAAAATTACTTTTTATTTAATAACGGAAGAATCCTAACAAATTTAAATTGAATCATTTTCAATTTTCAATTACATATATCAAGCCTCCTTTTATTGTTATACCATTTCCAGGAAACAGTCTCACTCGGCGCCTTGAATATTATACATAACGAGAGATGGATGTAAAAGGATATAATACTCGTAAAAAGTGGTAACAAGGATAAGTGTTTCCAAAACAATAAAAATAAATGTTAGATATTCATTTTCTATTTATCTTATACCTACGAGTATATAGCTGGGAAGAATTTGTCTTGAAATACAAAAAAAAACTTGACGAACTGTTTTTCTTTGTACCTCTATCTCTTACCATACGTACATTTCTTTTACAGAAACAACAACAACAACAACACCAGCCATAACAAAAAATGGGTTAATAAAAATTACACATTGTACACCGACGAAAGAAAGGAAAATTTTTAAAAGGGCACAGTGCTGCTTTATTGGGGAAAAGGCAAATATTTTGAATACACAACACCATCACTAAAATAAAATCCTCCTGAATATATGGAATAAGATTATTGCCACCTGAATGTTGAACTATAAAATTTTGTGTGTATGGTATGTTGAGTATATTTTCCAGTTTTTCTTTTATTTTCAACATAACATGGTAGAACAATTTTTTACCATCATGTCTGTCTGTTTTCATTATTCAAATAATCCATCTAATCGTAAAATCTTTTAATCATCAATTTTCATTTACACACAAACACACATACATAGCCATACATACTCGTATATGAACATCGAAAATATTCAGGAAAAACAAGGAAATTATTTAGAGCTGAGGCAACATAGATTTTCATCGTACAGTCTTTTATTTACCTAAATCCGTATGTTCGTACTTGAGGAAAATGAGATAAATGATAGATACAACAAAGCAGACGATATAAAATTAAGGAAAATCTCTGTGAAATAATCACATGTAGTATGAATTGGGGAGTGAGATACAATTTGTTGAATGGTTTCCGGTTGGAGAGAAAACAGTTTCGGGAACAAGGACAAAAAATTATTAATTATGCAGTTGAAGGTAAAGATGTATGTATCAATCTGAAAGTACAACTGTTCACAAAAATCATATCAGGGATGGACAGAAATTCAGGCCAAAGTGGTTTATATAAAAACCAACAACTTTCATATTATTGTGGCAGGATTGTACTCAATTTGAGCAATGTTTAATAAAAAATAAGTTATCAGTAAAACAGTGAAACTTATTAATTTTTTATTTGCCTTTGTAATAAACTACAATATAAATTTTTATCACTAAAATATTTATGTGAAAGTGTCTCGTTAGCTTTTCCCGCCTTTCACGTTTGGCTGTGAACTTGTAAATTTTTCCGTAAATCAGTATTGTGTGCTTAAGTGAAAATGGTCTTCATCACGTCTCCTGTGTAAAAATCTCCGACGATTTAATGGAACGCCTAAAAGTCATGCCGATCCTCGCTTGTTATCTGTGAAACTGAACAAGATCCGCCGGGTAATTCAGACAACATTAGTTTGCCTGACATAATGAGCACCTTAATTGGCCCTTAAACTTATAATTAAAAATGTTGAAAAATCTCAAGATTTTCTATCCAACTCGTTAGATGAGTTGAAAAACCAAAATAACTTGTTGCTAGCTGAAAATACATCACCTAAAATCGATTTAAACGAGCAAGATAAAATTATGAATGAGCATGTTATTACCGGACTTCATGTGCCTGAGGATGCTACTTATGCGAAAAACCTAGTTTATAGTGTTTTCAAGTGTCTTGATGTTGCGGTACCTGAGGATGCTATCACGCCACTTCGCTCGGTAAAATTAGTGAATAAACACAATTCAAATGCTCAAAAGTCAATAATTGTTGTCAAATTTAAAAATGCCGAGCTGAAACTAGCAGTTCTTAACAAATATCGCATGAAAAAAGCCATTGGCACTTGGCAATTAGACGTTTCACTGACTTCAAATCATCCAGTACAAACAATTTTTGTTATGCATCATTCAACACCACCACTGCAATCGAGATTGCAAGCTGCAGCCAAAAACCTAAAATTGGAATACAAGTTTAAATATTTATGGGTTAAGGACAACGTAATCCTAATGAAGAAAATGGGTGACGACAAGAAAATTTACCGTATACATTCATTCAACGACATAGGATTTTTGAACTCGCTTTTCCGATGTGATACGTAAGAAAACAACAATGTTCAGACTGTCAATTTCTGACTGCCACATGACGTTATTAACTATTATTGCCAGATATATAGTATTAAGATCGTTTGGCAATTCCATTGTAAATATTAGCATAAATAGTATTAAGAATGCATGGGAACTTGGTACTAAGTTTCTCCTAAAAATAAAAAATAAAAAATTAGGACAAACTTAAGACAAAGTTCACGCTTCATAATACGTATGTGAAGTTATCCCCGGATTTTATCCCCGAAAGGCAACACTAACATAATTATATCCCTCTAATTCTTGTGTGAAGTTATCCCCGCCCCGTTTTTTATTATATTTTATTCCTTATTCCAAACACACTTCATATGTGAAGTTAGCCCCGAATTTTAATATATAAAAAATCAAAATGAATATTAAAATTATTTTAATTTGCAAATAACCAGACTCATACCTCACTTTTCGCAAAATATGAACAAAATCGTACCGTTGCAACCTAGCGAAATTAAGCGTAGAGCGAAATATTTCCATGGAATACATTTTTGACCAAAAGTGACATTTTAATTTGACATGTAAAAAGTATTAATTTGTCGGATTAGAACTATATGGTTATGAGATAACCAGGCTCATACCTCACCTTTCAGAAAATATGAACAAAATCGTACCGTTGCAACCTAGCGGAATTAGGCGTAGAGCGAAATATTTCCATGGAATACATTTTTGGCCAAAAGTGACATTTTAATTTGACATGTAAAAAGTATTAATTTGTCGGATTAGAACTATATGGTTATGAGATAACCAGGCTCATACCTCACTTTTCAGAAAATATGAACAAAATCGTACCGTTGCAATCTAGCTAAATTAGGCGTAGAGCGAAATATTTCCATAGGATACATTTTTGACCAAAATGTAAAAAGTATTAACTTTGTCGGATAAAAACTACATGGTTAAGAGATAGCCGGACTTATACCTCACTTGTTGCAAAGTATAAACAAAAACGTAAAGTTGCACTCCTGCGAAATTAGGCTCCGACCAAAAATATTTCCATGTAATACATTTTTGACCAAAATTGACATTTTAATTTGACATGTAAAAAGTATTAATTTGTCGGATTAGAACTTTATGGTTTTGAGATGGCCACACCTATAAGTACCTTTTTGCAAACTATGAACAAAATCGTACCGTTTTAGGGTAATACTAAATAGGGTTACAGGTTATTCTCATCAGTTTCACTTGTAAGGGAGCAAGATAAAAGTACTACCGATGAAACTTATAGATTGAGTCGGTAGTATTGTTATCTTGACCCCTTACATGTGAAACTGATGAGAACAACCTGTAATCCTATTTAGTATTACCCTAAAACGGCACCCCTAAGCGATTTAAGACTTAAATTCACATAAACGTCTGTCTCACTAAGTGAGCTCCGTGATAAATTTATGAAACTTTTTGATTGAGCCAGTAGACATAAATTCACATGAACGTCTGAAGGCTTTATGGCAAATTTTGAAACTTGTAGTTTAAATTAGTTGTTTTTTATATTTATTTTCATTACTGTATTGCATTACTATTTAAAGCAAATAGAGCAAATTGTTAATTAAAGTTTTGTTTATTGGTAAAGTTACCAACTGTAATTAATTGCTCCTCATTGTTCCTTTTAAACATTATACATCCTTTTAAATTTCTATTAACAATTTAAATACATCGTGTCATCGCCTAAATGTTTACATACCACAAATACAAACAAACATTTTATATTGTTTTTGTTGGATTAGGACAAACTTCACATCGGTTATTAAGATCGTTTACCAATTAACTTTGTTTAGAATGTTTTACGAGTATATACTAAAATCCTCCGGGTTCAGTTTGTTAAATTTTATTAGCTCTAATGGTTTTGAGAATAGAATTTGTAAGAATGGTTTGTCAGATACCAACAATAGATTGCGAGCATTTTTGATTTCGGCAATTGAAGCTGGGGTCCTCGGTGAACTCGGCTCCCATTAACTCAAACAACTAAAAAAATATTCGAGATGGGTTTTCTAATGCAAAGTATGGATTACAGTGCTCGATAGATATAAATACGTATTCGGCTTTCGAACACCAGGGATCCATTACGGTGAGTCTTTATTCCAAGTAAACTTCTTTATCGCGTACTACAGTCGCTGACTTCAATTTGAAAAAATTATTGAGTGATAACGAGCGATGCATTGAATATTAATTTCGAAATTATAAATTATTATTAATTGGTCCTAAAATTGGTCTTATCGAATGAAATTCAACCGCTTCTTCATCATTTTTGAAAACATAACAAATTCAGATTTTAAGAAAATTATATTTATTTGTGTAATACTTTCTGGAACATGACAAATAAGCTCTATGGCAAACAGAAGTTAGATAATTAAATCCTGACCTGGATAAAATTAAGTAATGGCGTTGGCGCTCGAATTTAATACACCAAAATTCGATGTCACGAATAAAAGTAAAGTCTGATGTATGCTGATGGTACTCAGGTAAGTAAGGTGTACTTTAAATAAGTTGCAATTTTATTTTTTATATTTTATTTGGTGTTAACGCCTTGATGATTTTTTGAGAAAATAATTTTTATTTAGTTAAAAAAATGAGGTTGGGTAATTAAATACTAATTAATTAACAATAACAATTTTACTTTCAGATTACAATTAAATTTAATATTATTAGGTTACTTAAACTAATTGTGTTTTTATTTTTATTTTAGATATTTTAACCAACAGTGGCCACAACGCTCCGGCCCGCTTGAATCGGATGATTCAACTTACTGGTAACAAGCATAACTTATGTATTGGACGTTTCAAAATGCCGTGAGTTGTGTTTAGTGTAACGACTACGATGATACCATCTGATCCGGGATGAACTTCATTTATTTTTCTCATTAACCACTTCGACGGCGGTAAATTATTTTCCTTTATAACGACAATATCACCAATTTTAATGTTGTTTTCTCGCCTATGCGATTTGCTTCTGCGTTGCAGGTTTGTTAAATACTCTAAGTGCCACCTTATCCAAATATGCTGGTTCATTTTTGCACCATCTGCCATTGGGATAACTTGGATGATTTGATCTTTTCTAAATCATCGGCAGGAAGCTGAGTTGTGGGTCGACTAATCAGTGTTCTGGCGTCAGGTAATCAAGATCATCAGTCGAGAGTACGCAGATCGGTCGAGAATTTAACTTGCTTCTATCTCAGCCAATAGCATCAACATTTCTTCTAAAGTAAGGACGTGTCCATCTGTAACTCAGCTAAAATGGTACTTCACACTCTTGACTGCTGCCTCCCAGATACCACCAAAATGAGGTGCGCTTGGTGGAATACATTTTAATAAAATCTTAACTGTTAATAAAAATGTAGAAACGACATTAATATTTTGTTTTGGGAATCTGAATAGTTTATTTAAATGGTTGCGACTAGTTCAATATGAACCGCTTTTATGGCACATACAAAAATGCTTATGTAACTTTTGTTTTGGACCAGCGTAATCTACTCCAACATTGAGGAATAGTCTCACTAATTTAACCCTTGGGCTTGGAAGATCGCTCATCATTTGATTCATCTCTCTTCCTTTTTATTTCACACACTTCACACAATTATGCACTATCTTTCGAACTAGCTGTCTTGAACCTACGGTCCAATATCTTTGACGCAATGATGCAATCATAAGAGTCTGTCCTGCATGTAGATATCGTAAATGATGTTCCCTTACAATGGAGTCGGGTAGGTCGCGCTTGGCTGGCAGTGTATTTGGATGTTTCACGTCATATGTGATTGCTGCATTGACAATTTTGCCTCCAACTCATAGTAGGCCTGATTCGTCCTGGAAAGGTTTGAGAGAATTTAGTTTAGTGGAAGCTGGTATTTCCTTTTTTGACATTACTAATCTTATTTCTGGATCAAAGTGCTTTGACTGTATATAATTTCAGGCTAGAAAGAATGGTAAGACTGCAGTTTTAGGAACTCGCTTCAATTTTAGGTTAATAAAGCGGAATGTGTAAGCCAAAATTCTGGACTAATTCGGACCATTTCACCACAAGTTAAAATTTTGTAGCTTTTCAGACTCAACCCCTCTAGAGGCACAGTCAGCCGGGTTATCTTCAGAGTCTAAATGTTTCCATTGCGATTTACTCATGTTATTGAAAATTTCGCCAGTTCTATTTCCTATAAAAGTATTCTATTTCGTGGGATGAGCGGATAACCAGTCCAGGCCGTAGTTTTAACCACTTCGAGTTTTAGGGTTTTCTTCACTGTTAAGAGCAGTCTGTTTAATAGTAATGCTTCACACAATTACAGACGAGGGATAGATTGTTGTTTGACCCGAGCTACCTCTGTTTTCGTCGAAAGTAATTTAACTATAGAAGCTCCATCTGGATTTATTATTTTGCCATAGTGTTATTTTTCCATTCTGTGTTACACCTAAGTATCTTTCGATTTCGATTTCTTCTATTTTTGGTAGAATGTTCCTTAAAGTTAGCCATTCATTTGTTAAATCTGATGAAATTTCGTCATCCCATTCTAAATTCCTTATCCACAAACTTTGTAAACATATTTTGAACTTGACTGTTATTGGAGCAAGCCACCCCAATGGATCAAATAGTCGACTTGCCTCCTATAGAATACCCCGTTTTGTCATGATAAATTTTCATTTAGGCTTACTCTAAATTTGAAACAGTCAATGGTCGGTTCCAATGAAGCCCTAATACTTTGATTGAGTTGGTTTCTTCGATTTCAAGTATAATAGTTTCATGAGTGGGTTTCTTAGTGACGTCTGGTGGGTTCAATTATATTGGCTCATTGATAACCATTTTCTAAGCTGAAACCCGAAACTCGAGAGTATGGTATTGATGTCTTCCTTTAATCTGGTTGCTTCTTCTATTTATTTCTTCTTCTTCTGCTTCTTTTTTTTAAGTCATCTACGAATATATTGGTTTTGATTCGACATACTGTTTTCGGGAATTCTTCTACTTGCGCTTGCTGTACCGTAGGTCATGGTTTGTAATTAATAAGTGCCTCTGGCGAGTCTCTTCATAATATTTGCTGGTATATTGTATCTCGTTCTGCAACTAGGATCTGCCGAAACATCTTTTCAACGTCAGCCGTGAACGCTAGCTTGTAAGTGCTAAAGTGGGATAATATCTCATACAACGTTGCTTGGACAGAAGGAGCAACTGCGAGACAGTCATTTAATGAAGGTAGTGGTCTTAGTGGAACCATCGAAAACGACTCTCAATTTGGTTGTAGTACTTGAACTCTTGGTAACAACATGATGTGGCAGGTAATAGCTATCGTAATGCAATTAATTTTCACTGACCGACTTCATTTGTCCCAGATTTATGTACTCGAACATGAACTCTTTATACATTTTTGCAAATGTTTTATATTTTTGAATCGTCTCTCCATTACCTGCATTCGTTTGGCTGCTGTTCGGAATGAATATCCTAAACCTGATGGTGAGAGTTTAAAAGAAAAACATAATTTGAATCGACCAGACTTGTCTACTATAGTGTTGTCTTTGAAATGGCTTTCGCAGAACCTTTCTTCGGTATTTAGACTGGGTATTGTGTTTTCAACGTTCTCGATTTCCCAGAACTTTCTTAGCAGTTTTTCAACGTTGTCTTCTGGGTTATTTAAAAACACGGTGAATATTTCACTTGACTGCCCTTCCATTGCTTTTCTAGTGATGATCCAGCCTAGCACAGTTTTTTGCAAGGTTAGATGATTATGTATCCTCCTATCATCAATAGAATTAGAATGTGGTTCTGCTAGCTCGTACTGCCTGAAGAAGTCCATATTGAATGATCGATCGAATGACTGCTGTTTTGCGGTTAATTTCGGAAAAACGTAGGCTTTGATATGTAGACAGGGTTCATTTTTGTCCTGTGGTGTGATTTCTAGAGTCACTGTTCCCTTCGTATATCCACTTGTTATCGCACCAATACCCGTGATGGCAATCTTCGCGCTTTTCTTTTTAACTGCAACCTTTGTGCACAGCTTTCAGATATGAATGAGCCTTGTGAACCAGAGTCCAGAAGTGCTCGACAAAGTTGTCTTTGATCGTAACCATCGGTTACACGTACCAAAGTGGTTGGTAATACTGAACTTCCTAATTTGGTGTTGATGCTTAGTACCTTTTTCTCTCTTTGTTTAGTCTCTTCCATCTTTGCGCAGTTTTCGTGAATCAAGCGTGGTGCTTTCTGTTGCATTGTTTGTACCGAAATCTCGATTTACAATTATAAACGTTGTGGTTGTCGTTGAGGTTAATTGCCTCAATTAACCACAACATCGTTTTTCTCGAATCTTAACAACGCTTTTCTATCACTCACTAGCATTTCTTTAAACTTTGGGCATGCAAATAATTTGTGCTCTGAAGCATGCTGAAAGGATTCGGCTCTATTGTTCTCCACTACATGGGTTCCGATTGTATGTTTCACCTGATTTCTTTGATGGTTTACACGTTTGGTTTGGCTATTGAGTGATTCTAGGGCATCAATTATTTTTAAAAGAAAATCGAAGAATTGCTTTAAAGATGTTAGGTCATGTTCCGCCGACACTCGGGCCCAAAGACTATTAGTCTCATTGTCTAGCTTGGTAATTAGAATATAAATTAGCCAATAGTCTCTTAATTGTGCATCATCTCCTCACGCCTTTAGACCGCGTATTATTTCGTCGGACGTATCTAATAATTGGCGCACGTTTGAAGTACTGGGTGTGGTTAATGATGGTTGAGACATGAAGTTTCTTATGAATGCGTAAATTGTGTGATTCTTTCAGTCATAACGCTCTCTCAATTTTTTTATCGCCTCGATATAATTAACACCCGTGATGCTAAAATGTGTCAATAGTCCTGCCGCGTCGCCTCTCAAACTTCTTTTTAGATATTGCAACTTTTGCGATGGTGTTAGCTTTTGATTGTCGTGTATTGTCGAGCAAGATAAATCGTGTAAAGACTGCCACTGTGTGTAATCTCCCGAAATTTTCAGCAGTTTCACCTCCAAGGGTGCTGCTGTTATAGACACTTCATGATGGATAAATCATGTGGGTTTGTTGGCTCTAATTTTACTCTTAATGCAAGGTTCAACCCTGCTGTTGCTTTATAGTAATTTTCCTCAAATTCGCTATCTAGTTCCCTATCTCCATCTAACATTATTATTCGATCTTCTATTTTCATGGATTCCATGCGATATCGTTCAACATTGGTTAACCTATAACCTTGATATATTCGGCGTTGGTAGTATCGTTAATGGCGCTAATGAAATTCAGCAACTTGGTCATGTTGCCCTTAACGTACGCACGTCTTTTCTTTAAGGATGTGGACTCAGCCATAGTATAAAAAATATAATTTCCTTTCACTTGCAATTTTTTTCCCTTGAACACACGTGTACACAACTGTTTTATGAATTTTCACAACCGGTGCCATATGCCAACAAAGCTAAATATCTGGGCATGACTCTCGATGCCAAGCTCAAGTGGAGAGAGCACGTCAAAAAGGAAAAGGAATAACTACTCATAGGTAGAGGCTCTGAGCTTACAATATTCAACAAGCTGCTGCTATATCGGCAAATACTGAAGCCGATATGGATCTACGGTATTCAACCCTGGGGATGTACTAAGCAAACAAACGCCAAAATGATACAGACGTTTCAAAATAAGGTTCTCCGTAGCATCGTAAATGCTCCGTGATACACAATAAATACACGAAAATAAATACACGAAATAAGGCTCCAGGAACATGGAAACCCTCATATTCGCCATATGATAGATAACCCTGTCGTTGAAACAAGAATTCAAAGAACGAGACCACTGGACCTAGTAAACATACCAAATAAAAATTAGTATTTTAAATAGGTTTAATTAGTTTTGGGACTAACCATTGGGTTTCGCCCCAACAAATCAGAATTATTTAAGGAATGTAAAATTTGTAAATTTGAAAGATAAATTGCTAGATGAGCACAGCCTCAGTTGTAATTAATAAAGCAAAAAAAAGTGTCAGCAATTTCTGTTAGTTAAATCCCTGACTGGATAAAGTCTTAAATTTTATGCTTTATCATATGAAATTGGTAGGTTTCAGAGTTTTGAAGCAGAATCAGGTCCTAATATCCTGAGTAATCGATTAAGCAGAAGTCCCAAATTGATAGGGAAATTAAAATGTAAGCTTTTTATTGGAAACTAGCCCACCAAATCAATATTTAATGTGTTGTAAATAAGGTACTACTAACTTCTGCTACTTGTTGAAGCTGACAATCGCAGTGAATACTCGTAGATACAAATTTCTATACACGCTAATATTTTTTTAACATACGGCAACATGATATACAAATACATTCGAAAGTATAAAAGAACTAAACTTGAGATTAGAAGTCAAATATTTTGATCCATTTGATACGGTACAGTTTCATGAATATATACAAAAGAAAATGTAAGAAAAGGCTTTCATTGGATTTCCTACTACACATGTACCAAGCTGAGATGTGATGACACACAAAATACACATATCACGAGTGTAAGATTGATTACGTCCTTACATACAAAAGTAGAATATAAAATTTGGTAGTTTTCAACAGATTTCGAAACACGAAACGAATTTGTATATGAACACCATCATAACATACTCGTAATCCTATATACAACACATAATTTAATGAAATCCTTAAAGCCCAAAAGCAATGCAGCAAAGTGTAAAAAAAAATCACAAAACCATATTGACTTTATCCTTAAAATATTAATAATAATCCGTAAAACGTAAATCCTTTTAATTGGAGAAATAAATATTACAATTAGATAGCATACGTATATACTTAAGATGTACATAAAGATACATGCACACGAGTCTGTATATGTATGAAATACATTAGAGATAGATCCTGCAGAACACAAAAAAAGGATAACATGTAATATAAATTAGATAAATTACTTTAGATACCAAATATATTATTGTGTGTATTATAACAATAACAAAAATATGTCCTAACATCATAATACACTAATAAGGAAATATTGTTGTGAAAATAAAACCATTTATCCTTGTGTATATGAGTACAGCATACGTATCCCTTAATATTTTTGTTCGGATTTTTTTCCCCAAAAATTTTGGACCGAATTTTGACAATCGGGAGGATGAAAATTTAAATGGGACATCGTTATGTGAAGAATTTTTTTTAAATATAAATATTCTGGACCGTCATCGGAAAAGTTATTTATGATTTTGTGGTATATGCTACTGGTGCTCGTAATTATTTACGAAAATTCAAAGGAAAAACAAAGAAATTTGTTTACCCATCATCCATAACGTACATATACGAGTATATGTGTGTGCAGACCACATCTATATGAGCACAATGTTTATATAGGAAGTGTAGATTCATTGTGTTTGTGCTTCTATGAATTGCTTTTCACATTTCGGTGTGTACAAATTTTATACATTCAATTATCCGAGATGCCAGAAACATAATATACGGAAGCGTTTTTTCTACTCGGTATACGGTATTATTGTTCTTCATCTTCGAAGACAAATCGAATTTATAAAAAGGATTTAAATTGTTATTGTGCTTTATAAACGCTTTCAGTTTATACAATATATATGAGCAATAGCAGTTTAATTCTGTCAACCGTAGTGCTGCTGTTGCAAAAACTAGTGTTTGTTGAAAAACGTTGTGAACAAGGTTGGTAGAATTTTCTCAAATTTTTCTTGTCGTCGTTAGCAGTTTGTCTTTTTCGTTGTACACCACTTTTCGAAACTGGTTGCTGGTACTAAGTCGCTGTTCAATGGTTTGGCGTACTTTACGCCTTGTGATATCTCTAAACTCATAGTATATAGTGATATACTAACAAGAACTTAATTAACTAAGTGTCACGACAGTGATGTGCGTCTACGCGTATTTCCAAATTGTCTACATGTTGGTGTAAAAAATGGCGTAGAAAATTGATTTGTAAGTAGATAATGTCGAAAATTTGTAGAGTATGTAAACAATTCGCAATGTTTTTCTGTACGAGGTCATCATCTTAGAGTTTTCCAGTTAAAATCGGGGTTTTATTGGATACGAGATGTAACAATTATTTGTATGCAGTTTTTTGCATTTCGGCTAATGGTGAAAAACGATAGCTTTAATGCGCTCCATTAATACAAGAGTTTATTTAACCAATATTGTGTCGATATGATGGCAAAAAATATTTCGGACTGGTTACATTACATCCGCCCAAATCAAGCAAAATTAAGAGCTGAATATTATGTTCACTTGAGAGACGCAGTGAACGCAGATCAAAATATTGATACCAAAAATATGTAACCTTCGTGAAGTTTGACCAATACTCAAAAATTCTACTTCCATTAAGCTATAAACTGCAATCTCTATGTAGATACTTATGGGCCATTCCCGCCATGAAAACTTTGAAAAAAAATATAAAGTAATGTCGTGGTATTGGGAGATTTCCTATGGCAGGTACCTGTCCCCCTTCAGGTAGAGATCCGAAAACTTTTCAATGCACCGAATAAAAAATAAAAGAAGATTGAGATATTATCGGTATGGAAATCCGTTCATCCATCCATCCATCCAAACAAAGGACAGACTATTTTGGAATTTTTTGATCAGGGACCTTCGGACGTCGAGAAAATTGGTTTAAGCCCAGGGTAATTATTTATCAGGATTTAAATAACTTGACCTTGACAGATCGAAGTTAAAATGACAAAAAAAAAGTAATAATCTACATCGTCTACAAATTTCTATATGCATTATCGACATTTTATAGCACAGTGAGACTTCTAGAATTTCATATCCACCAAAGACTTCCAACGGTTATTCATTTAGAAAAAGGGCAGGGGTGTATTTTACGGCACACAATCTCCAACATAGATTCGAAAATATACCCTCAACAACACTTAAGGCATTTTTCGTACTATGCAGAAATGATGACTCCGCGAAAACCTTATTATATAACGAAGTGCCACAATATACACCTTTGATAATAACAAGTTCTCACGCAGAAAACGTAGACAATACTGCGAAGGACATCCCGGTATTAAAAAAAAACTCTGCGCTTATCAGAACATGCAGTACCCACCTTATCTAATCCGAATGTTTTCACCTCATCTTTTGAGACCTTACGGACCGTTAATGGACAAGTACTGTCTACTTATCAAGCAGCTAGCAAAGAACTTGGCCAACTCGAAAATGACAAACAATGGAACCATACGTTAGCAAATGCAGTCGTTTCCAAATCACCTTAAAAATTAAGAGAATAATTCCTGATCACTTTGTTATTTTGCCAACCGTCTGACCTTCTCCAACTATGGCAAGCTTTTCCAGAAGACCTTTGCGAACACATTCGACATAGGGTGCGGCAAAATGGTAAAAATACCACTTTTGTTTACTCAGACAGTTAAAACTCTGTAGGATGCATAAAAATTGCCGAATCGGGAGGGTCAATCAAATGATCCTTTATCTCAAATAATTTTACAAAATTAGTGCCCACTACCAGAGACGTGCCTATGATAAAATGGAAAACTTTCTTGATCAACTTAATTTTGGCTAAATTAGATTAACAGGTAAAACCGCTTCCGCAGTTGTTACATATGGAATAGCAGCTACACTGCTACTGCTACTACCAATCTACTTTAAATTGCTTCTAAATGTTGAAACAAAACTGATTTAGAAATGGCAATGGTTGTCATCTTGGTTCGCGCTGGAGACTGTCACCAAAATTTGCCTGTAATTTCCAAAGTAACGCAAGCAGACATTTTAGAGCATGTTTAAAATTATTACCTCTGTGAAGTTCAATTCAAACCGTCCCATTAAAGACTAATAAGAGAGCTCGTTTGGGAAGTGGTGGCTATAATGTTTCGCGTCAATTATTAAAAATAAGCGACGGTAAAGTGTCTGATTAAAACGGGCTAACTAAAGTTAACGAGAAAATTGTAAAACAAGTACTTGGTGGCTTTTCGATAGACACAATACAAAAACAAGGTTGATATCCACAAGAGCTTTTGAATAGTCTAAATCCTTCAGGATTTCCACCACATTGCGGACAAGACTGCAAGTCAAATCGTTGAGAGAAAACGTCATCAAAACTACCAGCCTCACGGGCCCAACATCTGGATAATTAGGTCAGATACCTCGCATCCTCATGATATCCATGACAGATTTGCCCTTTTCCTTTAAAAAATTACAAATTCTTGTAAAAATTTCAAATGATTTGTTGATGGATAAAGCCCTCGCGATGCAACATCGGCAGGATTATCACTTGATTTCACATGAGACCATACCAAGATGGTATGGAATAAGGTAAGGAGATTTGTTTAATAGGTCGAATTATGTCTTCATCGCTAACGCACCTACAGTAGAAAACTGGGGCATAATTATTTTCACTTGAGTCTACAAACCAATCAAATTCGCTAGTTCCTGATAGTTCCCGAACCAAAAGAAAGGCTGCTTGGTTTTACTTCCACAGAATGGACGAAGTTTCATTATTTGCTTTAAATGCTATAAATAATAATCAAAACCGTAACTTACTACATTTTTTTAATCCTTTCCCCGGTTTTGTGCGTGTCCGTTCAAATGAGTTTGTTCATCGTGGAGCGCAGTTGTTCTATCATTGTGCCAGTAGTAATTTAAGGTGTAAGTGCTTGTTCCACAAAGAATTATGCAGGTAGTTTAATTATTTCATCAAATACCAGTTACACTGACGAACATTTTTGGATCAAACACATTTTCTACTTCTTAATGGATTTGCTTAAGAAATAATTAATCAGCGTCAATACCGAAGTATTAATACAAGACAAAAATGTCTGAAAATTTAATAATGATATGCTTTCTTCACCAATTCGCACTTTACTCGTAGTTATAGATGATTTGCCCCATTCACGGCAATGAGGCGGTGAACATAAGAACACCTTCGAATCTACGCCTCAGGGGAATCCGCATAAGGTTTTTGCCCAATAATTGAAATACATAAATGATCGAGTTGAGCTCAAATAAAATTTCTTCCTGGCGTTTAATCAATAATTTGCATTTGCTTCTTAGAAAAAGTGCCCTCGAATTGGTCATTCTTCGAACGTAGTGACAAAGTTAATTGGTAAACTCTAAAGCAAAGGCTTTAGAGATTAGTTGAAACTTTTTTGGATTTTTACAGTCGTGTGATACATGCCTCATTATCTCTTAGCACCCGTCCCACCAAAAGCGATCTTTCTTTCACCGTAAAAATATTCGAGCAAATTCTCAAATCGATTCTTCTTCGCCATACGCAAATCGATTTATCAACTACAGCCTGGTACAGCCTGGATCATAATATTATATTATCTCTAGTAAACTTGATCGAATAGTTGGGTTACCCGACTTCTAAAAATGTGGGATTTAAATTACCCCCAAATTACTATTTTTTAAGTTGGCCATTGTTCAGCAAAATTCGTTCCATTTTGGCTCGAATAAACTGATTGTTGGCACTCTGAAACTAGGATTTTATTTAATTTCTATCCATTGTTACGCCTGCATGGGCCTAATATTTCTCGTTTATCTCTAAAAAGAAGTATCATGGTGTCTTTGAAATTTTTTTTAACACATTCCGTTTTTCTTTCTCCACTCTTGATTATGTGATGTTAGTTTACTCTAATTGTTTCCAATATTTCCAGTATTTGTGGGCGACATAGCACTGACTTCAGAAGCCATCGTTAATAATGTAATTTTGGGAATTATTACAACCTTCAAAATATTTGGTTTCATCTAAATTTTATTGTGAAGTTAATTGCCTCTTTTTTAGCAGATGGTTTTCTTGCAGATGTAGGTCCTTTGAAAGAAATTGAAATTTTATTTCGGTTACAAATTATGGTTGACGGACAGGCTATGAAATGATTTACTGCCCGTTGATTATCTTGGTATATAGGACTAAATAAAAACGTTAAGGATCATTTGGTACCAACCATTGGTTAAACTCTCTATTACAGCATACATCAAAATGAAGGAGAATTTCATAATGAAGAGTTGGAAGCAAAACTTCCAAACGTTTTAGTAACCACACCTTGATGGAGATAAATAATTAAAATTGAACGTTATAGTGTTGAATAATGGTATTGTTCTCGGAGAGGCCTTTGAACTCGAACGAATTTCCAAGGAATTAATTAAGGTTGGAGTCATTACTATTTCTACAAATTTCTGTGATCTCACCGTCGCTAAATGAGGCTAAGAAGAGTTTAAGTCCGCTTCATAAAAATATGAGCATCCAAAATGTGAAAATTATCGTGACCTAGCAATTATGAACTCATTTCCCTCAGAAAACGTCATCAAAATTTGATGTAGCTTTAGAATACTGAAAAATACCTGTGACATCCACAAACTTTTGCAATAACAAAAAAAACAGCACTACGCTTTCTGAAGTGTCCAAAACCATCAGTTGCCAATAATCATCTTCAATTATCTTAAAATCATTATTGATGAAATTGAAATTATAGGAATAGTAACCTCATAGTTTAACTGCCTTTACTAAACAGCAGGTGGAAGCTAATAATATCAAGGATATATCCGTTGTATTGCCGAAATTAATTTTACCGGATTCAACCACGATCGAAAAGAACAAAAACTTCAAAACTTTGTATGTGTGTTTACGCTTCATTTACGTGTATTACTAACACTAGTAGTAGTATTTAACAGTTGTAGAGAAAGCAGAAATAAGATTCCAAAGCACCGAAAAGCACAAAGTTCGATTTCATCAAGGAAATATAAAGCAGATATGAAGCGGCGTTCCATCTGCTTTTCCTTATTCCAATTTTATTTTATTTTTCAACTTAAGTTTCTTTCATCTTTTTCTTTACTTTTTATTGCTTCTAGGATTTCTTCTGTTTTATTTTTTTACCTCCACAACGTTCCATCTCCTTACATTTTCATTATTATTATTATTATTATTATTACTTTTACTACCAACTAGGAAAGTTTTGTCGGAAAGTTTTTTATTTTTTTCCTTTTTATTTCGAAAAATGTTAACCCCAATAATTTGTTGTTGCTCCTGGAATACCGAAAAACTCCTGTATTGTTTTTTTTTATTCTGCAGTTGATTTAATTTTGCTTTTGGTGAGATAAAGTTAATTTTGGGTTTTCTTTCGATTTAGTTAAGTTGGGTATATGAATATGTATGTTTGAGTGTGTGAATGTGTGTGTACGGATGTGAGCCTTTTTTAAATTTAATTAGATTGTATGTGTATGTGTGTAAGTGTGTTAAGATAGTTTTATCGGTAGCATATGGGTTGAATTAAGGATAATCTAATGATTTTGGGGAATACGAATTATCGAAAAACTTGAAGAAAATGAAATTTCAAGGTAATAGGGTCAGTTCTTTCATTAGATATACGAGTTAAACCGCACCTGGTTAACACATTTCAACTCATTTTGAAATTGGTGTTGGTCACGCTTGACTGAAAAATATATTCCGATGATTCCTTACTTTAGTCGTGCCCTTATGTGCCATTTTAATTTTCTAAACAACATTTTACGATTGGTAACGTAGTTTGGCATTAACTTAGTACCAGATATCCAACAATTGACGAGGTTATACGTTGAATATTACCATAAATCTATGTAACCGAGACTGCCTAAATTCCAGTTAAGTTTTGTTCTATATACAAATTCTAAGAGGAAGCTTCAGACTTTAAGAAAATATTTTTAAGAGGAAGCCACGTATGAGATTTGATTGGAAAAAATATCAAAAGTTAAAACTTCATTTCAACAACAGAATTAGCAATATTGTCAAAATCACGGAAGCTGCGGCGGAGATTGCAAATTAGCTTAACAAATTTGTGTAGTCGCGACAGCAGTTGAACAAACAAAACTTGGTATTTCAGCACTGTGATAAAAATAAATTATCAGTTAGACCCCATAAGCCAAATCAGGCCACTTTACCCTTCATTCGTTCAACTAAGGTAAGACTACAAATACTTCATCAACAACGTTAAGAAACTATTGCACGGGTTAGTACTAATTCGAATAGACACATGGGAACATAATATGGAACAAAATGAAAATTGGGGCAAGACAAAAATAACATCCGGCACGCTCGAATGTCTTATACGGCAGCACAGGAATCCATAATTATTCATTAGTCCAAAACTAATTGATCTCAAAAACAATTAATAGGAGAAGAAACGACAGAAACCAGCTCACAACACGAGTGAACTCAGGTTGAACTACTTTATTCCGCTTAAAATCACGAATTAGTCCATATTTTTCACCAATATCAGATGTGTTATCTGACAAACAAAAGATGAAGTTGAACGACCAACAAACCACAACATCTGCTAATAACAAAACAACGATGGCAACACTAAACTATCACGACAGTTTTTCATCCCAGGATATTACTATCAGCCCATAAATTTTACCATCCCAGAATATTTTATCCCACGAAAACTATAATGAGAGGAAGCTGTCACTATAGCGAAAGTACACTATCCGATCACTATCAGCCCGACAGTTACACCCATTCCATAAAAACTATAGCAACTATATAATAACTAAAGTGTTCATCATAACTGCGATTACCACCGAGATTAACTCTTTGGAAGAAATTGGAAAAACTCTTTAAAAATTTTGAGAAATCAAAGATTTACATCCGCCAAGAAAGCAAACACCCGAAGAAGAAATGTGTGAAGAGATATTCCAAAGCAGCGTCAAACGATCACCAAATGGTAGGTATACATCGTAAAAATACCATTTAATAGCATTGATGGAAAATTAGGCGACTTCAACAGTTAGATTTCTCCAACTAGAAAAGCTACTCTTGAAGAAGAATATGAACAGCTTGAACACATGCAGAAAATCAAGCACTACAACAAAGTTAATAGTGGTGTTTGATGTCTCAGCAAAAACAACCAATGCATGTCGGTCCAAAATTACAACAAGACCTTTGGCATATCTTTATGAGATGACGAGAGCACAAATACGTGTTTACCGTAGACAATGAAAAAATGTTTCGGCAAATATAGATTGCTGCAGAAGACAGGAACTTCCAATGCATACTTTGGCGTGACTCACCGACTGAGAAACTTTAGGAGTACCAATTAAAAACAGTCACGTACGGAACTTCATCAGCCTCATACCTTGCAGTCAGAACATTACAACAACTGACAGATGATGAGAAAAATATCATTTCCATCTGCTTACCTGGTGGTAAACACTGATTTTTATGTTGAAGCACTGCAGGTGAGAATCAATTAAGTTAACTACTTCGAAGAGGCGGTTTCAATTTAAGGAAGTGGACGAGCAATCATAAGGAATTATTAACTAATGTCACCGAGACCGTTGGGATGGGTCTCAAAAGAAATCGCAAGACGGTTATCTACCTAGAAGAACTTGCTCTGCTTAATGAATTGAAAATCCCCAGATGGATAGGGTTCACAAGTGAAGCAATCGTCGAGGTCCATGGATTTAGTGACGTCTCAGAACAGGCATATGCAGCTTGTATTTACTTGAAAGTAGTCACTGGAGAGTAAGTTGACATCAGCCTTATAGCAGCAAAGACAAGAGTGGCACCGACAAAACAAAAAGGAACTTTACCATGTTTAGAGTTAAACGGAACCCTCCTAGCTACGAAACTACTGCTAGAAGTCAAGCAATCACTAAACATACAACAAAAACCAACTTATGCATGTTCTGATTCCACGATAGCATTTTCATGGATACAAGGCGAAATGCAAAAGTTCAAATCATACATTGCCAATAGAATATCAGAAATTCGAGCTTGACTGAACCGCAGCTGATTGTGCTAGTCGAGGAATAACAACAAAGGAACTTATGAATCACAACATCTGGTGGACTGGACCACAATGGTTAAAAAACAATAAAAATTATCATTCGATGGAAAGATGGCAAGAACTTGATGAACAAGGAGAAACTGAACTGAAACATGCAAATATGGCAACTGTCACCATGAACGACAACCAGTTCATACACTTAAACTTCAAGCTTTATGAAACTAAAACGACTCGTAAAGAATGTAAACATCTTTATTATGTATCATTATAAAATAGACTCAGCATTGCGGAAGAATGAGTCAGTCAAAAAAAGTAAGTTAACTACAATTAAACACTTTTTTGGACCAACATGGAATTCTGCGGGTAGTTGGAAGACTTCAGAATTCATTGCTAAATTATGAAGAAAAACATCCTGCGATACTTCCCTCTAATCATCAGCTCAGTAGAGCAATAATCAATTACGCGCACTTGACACATGTGCTGTTACATGGAGGGATTCAACTGGATCATACATGCAAAAAATGCCACTAACACGGTAATTTCAAAATGTGTCACTTGTCACAGATTGGGGGCTCATAAAGAGTATAACCAGCTAATGGGAAATCTACCATATCCAAGCCATTTTCATCTCTAAATCACTTTCACCACTAAAGCAATCCACATAGAAGTAGTAACAAATCTTACTACTGAGGCATTCATTGTAGCCTTCAAAAGATTCAGCTCTCGACGAGGATTATGCAGAGACATGTAAAGCGGCAACGCAACAAATTTTATTGGGCCAACAACAGCTGAAAAAATGAAAAAAGAAGCTCTAGCGGACTTTCACAAAATCGTATCAGAAGAGCTAGCTTCGGAAGGAATAACAAGGCATTTTCACCCACCAGCATCATTACATTTTAGTGGATTATGGGAAGTCAGTCAAAACTCACCTGAGGAAGACCTTGGGAGGTACCACACTGACCTACGAAGAATTGACAACCGTTCTAAATCAAATAAAGACAGTGCTAAATTCTAGACCTCTATGCCCTATAACAAATGACATAAATGATCTAGAGGTACTCACACCAGGTCACTTCCCAATAGGCTCATCAATAACAACAGTGCCTGAAGGTGATCTAATGAATTCAAATATTAATAGACTGTCTAGGTGGAAGCTACTGGAAAAATTAAAACAAGACTTTTGGAAGAGATGGAGCAACGAAATTCTTCAAAGGCTGCAATAACGGCCAAAGTGGTTACACACGAAGCCACAACCTACCTTCTAAACCTACCTCGTTCTAAATAGATTCGCGGTAGAGTAGTTGAAGTATATGCAGGAACAGATGGACATGTACGAGTCGTCTCAGTACACGGCGCAGGAAATTCTATTTACAAAAGGACCATCACAAAACTATCAGCTCTGCCAAAAGAAGGACCACTAACAACAGATAGGTGCGAAGATACAGTTGTGGCCAGCGCCGAGGATAATCAACCAAATTTACATAGACGAGTGACAAGAGCACCAACCCACTGCTATTGCTGCATACACTCTCAATAATCCGCATGCTGGGAGCGGTAGTAGTCCAAGGAATAACAATGAAATTCAACACAGCACGGTTCACCTCTCTTCCTGGAACTTACTTTGGTAAAGTAGGTCAAGGTAATTTAATCAACGGTGAGTGGTAAACATACTTTAATCTTACATAATATTTGGCTTAACGAGACTATCTTGAGCACTATTCTTGTCAACTGGACAATGGGGTATTAATCCACAATAATCGACACTATCACAGAGGTGCATCAAGGAAGACTAGACCTTCGCATACTAACATCGCACCAACTCCAAGGACAGCTCGGGCAAATCATTTAAGGTCTGAAACCTGAAACCGAGTCAAGACATGCCCTTTCGAACCAATGACATAGCTATCATGTACAAGATAATTCAAGCCAAAACAATAAAAATAGGAGATATATTCATATTCGAAATCAAAATTACACTGGTCCAGAGAGCACAATTTAATTTATATCAAGACATACCAGTCCCTACCATTCATCAGCTGGAATATGTATACATTAAACCAAACTCGAACTACCTGATGATCAGGTTGCAACAAAATCAATACATGACACTTTATCCTGATGAATTCAATTCATGCACTTATCTCAAAGAAGAATATCTTTGCAACATCCATCAACCACCATACGACTATAACACGAATACAAGCAACTGTGCAGTACAACTACTCAAACGAATTGGAGATCTCTCAACAAGCTGCCAAATCAGCAAAATGAATATCACTACACTAGTTATCCCTCTGCGTAGCTACAGAACGCTTTTCAACCTAATATACGAAAACGGTAGCAGTAGGACAACTGAAACAACCACTATTTTCATTGAAGGAGCTGAAATTCTGGAATTTCATCCAACCTGCATCTTGAAAGAAGATTCGTTCACTGTGTGTTAATGTAGGGCATCCAGCAGTAAACTGGAAATATAATTTATGCCAGAATTTATTCTAAGTGATTTGATAAACGAAAATCACAGGACAGAGATAAAATCTACCGCAACAACAACTCTATCGGAAATTGAAGTTGTAGAGACTTCAATTTAGCGGCAAAAACGACTGTTAGAGACATCAACAGCCGATGTAAATGTGCATGACTATCACCATTACGTGGCGATATATTTAATCCTCCCAGTAATTCTTGCTGTTATTACTTGCATAATGCTTAGAAAAATAAGACAAATGTAGTCGCAGCACAGCAGGCAGATCCACTTCCGGATGCATAAGGGGCATTTATTTGTCATATGTATTCATAAAAAACTGTAATATCTTATTGTCATGTTTATTTAGAAAACACTAAAATTAGTCTCATCAAAGGTCCCGCTTAATGGTTAACTGTTATACTCTTATAATCACATTTTTTATTTGGCATTTCTTTTTTTGCTTCAATATTGTGCCCTCTAAGCAAATGGTTGCAACACCACTCAAATAAATATGTAAACCAGAATAGTACGTTTTAATTATAAAGGTGGCGAGGAGGAACAGGGTGGGCCATCTAACTTCTTCTTGAACTAGCAGTTATTTTGAGTAAGGTAAGGGTTATGTCACTTCTGATTTGACGGAAAGTTAGTTGTATCCTTCCGCTGAACGAAAAAGGTTGGTGCCACAGAGTACACGTTTCAATTTATCTTTCGCGCACTGTCTTCGAAGATCAAATTATCTGCCGAAATGCTGATGGGATTGGGCCGCCTCGGAGCTGTGATTTGACGCCGTTGGACTATTATCTTTGGGGTGCCGTCAAAGATAAGTGTTACGCCGATAAACCAGCAACGATTGACGCTCTCAAGAACAATATTCGCATTGCCATTGAAGACATAATGCCGCATACCATCGAAAATGTGCTCAAAAATTGGACCGACCGTATGGGGTACGTCAAGGCCAGCCGAGGCAGTCATATGAATGAAATAGTATTCCATAATTAAGGAGGAAGGATTGTTCTTTACAATGAAAAAATAAATTTGAAAAAATATTGAGAACTTTTTGTTTTATTGATTTTTTTAAAAAAATTATTTGGCCCACTCTGTATATATATACATATATATTTTTTCTCGTGATTCGTAAGGCAACATTAGAACAAATTCTCGCCAAACAAAATCAATTTATGAGTGACCTAATATTAAACCAACAGAAATGGATGAATGAAAACACAGTAAAACCAACGGGTAGCGGGATAATTCCTCTGTTTTTTTCGTTCGATGAAAAGAAGCATCATTGGCCACGTTATTTGGAGCAATTAAATCAACATTTTTTGGCGAGCGCGGTGGAAGGTGACAACCAAAAACGAGCATTTTTCTTGCCCATTGTTGGAGATTTTATCTTCAGCATTTTGCAAAAATTATGTAACGGGGACGTGGTAAGTGAGACATTTAAAGAACTTAGTGGACGCTTAACAAATTATTATGTTTCAAAAATTCATATTTTGGCCGCGCGATAAGAATTTAACAAGACTGTTATGAAAGCGAACCAAACGTATGCTGAATGAGTCGCCGATCTTCGTGGTGTAGCCAGAAACTGTGCTTTCCAATGCCCTAAAGACACGTGTTAAACTTCATTCGTCGATGATTTAATTAGAGACATCATTGTTATAAACACGCCACACGATGTGGTCCGTGTGTTTTCTCTACAAAAGCAAAATCCAACGCTCGATGAGGTGCGAGTGAGGTGAGAATTTATGAGTCCACAACAAAAACGTGTTTGACTGTAAAATAAACGAATTATCGCACGATGCTGTTCGTTTGCCAAATCGCAATCAAGAGCAATCGAATTCCCGTTCGAATTTTTACCGTTCGTGTCCTAAATGTATAGACGAACACGATAGTCGACACTGCTGATTTGCCAATGCTATTTGTGATCACTGTCGGAAAATAGGTCATATTGCTAGTGTTTTTATGACACGTTCGAGGGTTCGATCCACATTAAGGCCAAATAACCGATATGACGATAACCATCAACGCGATAATAACGTATACCGACGCAGTACTCATTATCGGCACCGCTCGAGTTCCAGTCATAGCCCAGCCAGGGATCGAAATGTTACCAATTCAATTGATGTGCATTCACCATCATCGGTTTTTACTGTAAACAACTCGTGTAGTAAATTTTGGATTGGATTTAAAGTTAACGGACATTCAATCTCTTTTCAAATGTATACCGAAAACTTGGAAATCCGATTTGTACACCGGCATCGAAAATTGTTCGAGCTTATGGAGGAAACACGATCAAGGTGAAAGGTACAAGCTACGTGAACGTCATGTATAAAAATTATAAATCAGTTTTACCGTTATTTCTGGTAGACCAGGAGGATATATCGAATATTACGGGCATCGACTGGTTTGAATCGTTTAATTTCAAATTGTACATGAGTCTAGTAATATATTTGCAGTGTCATCCGAAGAAAACTCTTTAGGCGAACTGAACCAAAAAATTGCTAAATTGGCTCAAAAGCATCATCTACTGCCAAGCAGGAATTTGAACGACTCGTCAATGTGGGTGTATTGAAACCGGTACAAACCACTCAATGGGCAACCCCAATTGTGCCAATAAAAAAACGAAGAAATTCGGACATGTGCGGATGTCAAGGTAACACTGAATCCCCAAATTGAAGTGGATCGGCATCCGATTTCCAAAATCGATGAGTTATTTTATCGATTACAAGGTGCACAATATTTCACCAAAATCGATTTAAAGGATGCATATTTCCAAATTGAACTGACGGAGGAGACTAAAAAGTTCATGGTAGTAAATACACCATTCGGACTTTATCAGTGCCAACGACTACCATTCGGGATTGCCAGTGCTCCGGGAACGGTTGATGGAACAACTGACAGCGGATCTAAAATTTTGTGCTGTTTATTTAGATGATCTAATCATTTCCGGAGAGTCACACGAGGAAGATCTAAAAAAACCTTGAAATCTTATTATGACAAACACGGCATTCGCCCTTCATGCACTGGTTTGCGTGCTATTAAAAATTTACGTCGGCCAAGGAACTTAAAGGAAGTGGAATCTTTTATTGGAAAGATAAATTATTATAACAAATTCATCCAAAATTTTTCCAATTTAGCAGCGCCATTAAATAAGCTACATTCAAAAAATTCTCAATTTCATTGAACAGCCAAGCAGGATGAGGCTTTCCAGCAACTTAAGGGAGCTATTGAGAACGCTGCACGTTTGAGTCATTTTCGTGATGATCTTCCACTTTTATTGGCGACAGATGCTTCGGCATACGGCATTGGCGCCGTGCTCTCACATTGTTTTCTGGATGGAACCGAACATTCAATCGCATTTGCGTCCAAAACTCTGGATAAAGCTCAACAAAATTATAGCCAGATAGAAAAAGTGTCACCAATTTTACCAGTATCTTCACGGTAGGCAGTTCCAACTAGTGACGGATCACAAACCCCTTCTCTCATTATTTAGCCCAAATAAAAAATTACCAATACACACTATCAATCGATTGCAAAGATGGGCAATTATTTTAATGGGTTACGAGTACGACATCATATACAAGCCAACGAACAAACACGGCAACGCAGATCCACACTCCCGATTGTCATGCGGCCAATAGTGCCTGTTTTCGGCGACAAGACAGAATTTCTCCATTTAATGATGTTATATTTTTGCAGACAAATCACACACGCGTAGTCATTTCATCAACACTCCAAGACAAAACGCTCGAGTTGCTCCATCAATGACACTGGGGCATTACCAGGATGAAACAGCTCGCGAGAGGATATTGCTGGTGGCCATCGATTGACTATGACATCGATAATATGGTAAAGCGTTGCGAAACTTGCTCAACCTATGGTACTTCATCGAAAAAAGAATTTTCTGAATGGCCAGCACCGTCTAGCCCATGGGAACGGATACGGAAAACAACTTCAACTTGCACTGTATATGCTCTCCAGGAACTGATTGCGATCGAAGGACTACCCATCACGATAGTAAGCGACAATGGCCCGCAGTTCACATCATCTGAATTTCAACAGTTTTGCAGTTTAAATAATATTGAGCACCTAACGTCCGCACCTTTCCATCCCGAATCCAAAGGTGAAGCTAAAAAATTCGTACGCACTTTTAAAACAGCCATGAAAAAGAACTATTTTGATGGGACCTCTAGTGATGTTGCTCTTACGAAATTTTTGGCAACGTATCGCTCAATTCCACTTACCAATTGTAACCGATCTCCTGCCGAAATCCTACACGGTAGACAACTAAGAACTTTACTGTCATCGTTATGCGAGCCTGAACGAGTTCATGATGCGGAGTTCCCCACAACTAAATTGAAAATAAATGACAGTGTTTATGCTAAAGATTTTGTAAACAGAGGAACGTGGAGAAAAGGTTACATTTCAAAATGCTTAGGTTGCCGATTGTACATGGTGGCAACGAACAGGGGGATTTGGAAGCGACATCAAAACCAACTTCGATGTCGATTTTCTGGAGAATCTGCTGACAAATTCGGAGGAGAAATATCCACTGAAATTATTGATGCATCAATAATTTCAGTGGATATTTCTGCCCATTATAGTGCCAAAATCTTCATCAACAGCGGTTTTGGTGAATCCGCAACCTCACCATGTCCAATGCGGTCGCAAGATACAACTACCAGTGAAAGTCAGGCAACTCCAATAAGACAGCAGTTTAAGTAGTTTAAGTATTAAGCAGTTTAAGACAGCAGTAAATTTTAATTACGTCACTTAAACCAACAAACTATAATGTTATGTCGTGATAGAATAATATGTATATGACATAATATCGTGATAGTTTTTGTAGTATTGCCTGAAGCCTGATTTGATTTTTGTGGGATGAAAGTCGGGGATAACCTTTTTTACCTAACGATAACACCGGCATGAGGTGAAGTGTAGGCAAAGGCCCTAGATTGTGATAGACATAGGAATAGAGAAAGACGACTCATCAACTATTGTCTCATGAATCAGCAGTAACTTCCTACACAATACACCTAGACGCCTCCAAATGTAAGAACCGTGGAGCAAAGTGATGATGTATTAGTCAACAAAATATAGGACGTCAGAGTGAAAAGATGAGCAGATGTACACTGCGATTAGCTAGTAATCATTACAACATTGGACAAACAACAAAAATAATTGGAGGAAATTCAACATTAAGAGATTGAAAAATATTGATATTAGAGACGACTTCTTTACGCACAACTGAATCTTCTGAATAACGAAATGAGCGTTATCGTTAAGAGATGGAAACAAATGTTAAAAATCAAGACTGCTGGTAACGTGTTCATTCATCCCGATTACAATAGGGAAGTATAAATCTATACTTCCCTAAAGATAAAACTTGAAAAAAATTCAGGAAATCCAACAGCAAAAGTTACATCTCTGCCATGAAGATACGGAATTAGCGATAAATAATCACAAAAAAACACTGAATCCATTTCGAGAGTAAAAAGAGTCACCGGAAAATTTACAAACATCCCACAAATAAAGGGCAATTCTAGTCAAGTCTTAGCTACGGAAAATCAACAACTAGAGTTCTTCGAAAACAATTGCTTAGACAAGGAGGAAAATATAATGCTCACTGAAGGAAACTCTGCTCACTCTCATCAAACTACAACGAGTCAATCAACAACATATACCAGAAATATTGTTAGAATCAACCAGCATCTAAAGAATGAAAAAGTTAGTTTCAGACCAGAGCGAAGCTGTTCATGGAACAATCCGAAAAATGAAACTTACCTATATAACTATACATCGTGAACTTCGAACGCGCATTTGGTTCTAGCAACAGAAGCGCAAAAGAGTTCAATCTACAACAAATGGAGTGTGAGGCAAGGACGTATACTACCTCCATTCCTATTTTTTGGGCAACATAGACGACATTTCTTTGTTCTTGAACAAATTTGTTTGGCAAAGGAAGTCGGCCTGAAAATTAATATCAGACAAACTAAGATAATGGCACTGACCACGAACATTCAATCACGCCCACCAAAATAACCATTAAACCATCGAAAATGTTGACGTGTACTTTGGTTACACTGTACTTTAAACAGGCGGAGGAAAACAAGACATCAGTCTACGCATCAACCATGTTCGAAATACATTCAATACGCTGCACATGTTTTGTAGTATTTTAAAGCCACTGGCAAGACTTTCATGGAAAGATAGTTGTCAGAGCAAAACGCTTTAGAAAAGTTTGCACAATGATTTTATTCGGCCACATGAATTATGATAAGATAGAGTAGACTGCATCTGATTCGCATTAGGGGCTATAACCTACATAAATATAAAATAGCATTTAGCATTAAAACTTCCTTTTCAAGTAGGCCATCATCTAGCTCCCCAGATTTTGAACTATTTATCTCATCATCATTATTCATTTCATATTCCAATATCACTAAACAAGAAATCGTGTCACGAAAGTAAAAAAACGTTTCGATTTCCAATCGAATAAATCTTTGAAATATAAATTTCGTCACACAGTTCAATTTACATATTCGTCCTCGCCTCATCAATCCCGTGTGCCTGTTAAAACTGTATAAACAATTTTCAAAGTGCGAATTTCATACCCTCGAACCGCACATTTCTCTTCATATGTAGTTTGATTTGATTGATTAGGATTGCGATTGCGATTGACACACATAAACAATTTCCTATAAAACCAATTTAATTGTGTGAAACGAATTTTACTGGCATCGAAAGAAATTGATTTTCTAAACGTTTTTTACTATATTGAAAAACGATTTTCAGCCAAGATCAACTGAATTGGTAAATTCATTTCGTTTAATTTGGTTATTATTACTTTGCCATGTAGTTTAAGTTTTATATTAGTTTTGTTGCTGCTAATGGCCATGAACTAATCTCCAACAAATTTTGTTGTTAGTTAAGAAAAAAGTTTTCTTGACTTGATGCCAGCCAATTTCGTTGCAGTTGTAAAATTAGTTTCCAGCATACGATAAAAAGACAAGAAGAATATTACCAAGTCGTTGTCACTCTGCATTTTTTATATACAAACCATGGAAACTACATCGCTAATTATTTTAATGGGGAGGAGTCTGAGATAAAATTACCATAGATAAGCGGGCACACATAGAAACAAATTCTGTAATTAAGACGTCATTGACTTGACGACCGACTTTATATAAATGTGTTATCGTTTCGGATAGAATTTTTTTTCATCCATTTGGGTTTGTCGTTCCAATTTAATTTAATTTTTCTTTTTCTTGAATAATTCAATCAGGCCATTAGTCAACCATTAAAATTGGTTTCAATTATATGTATAATCTCGAAAAGAATAATCTGCGTGATTGGAATACCCACCCTAGAAATTATCCCCGAATTGACGATAAAAAAAATTTGTACGTATATACGAGAATTGCCAAAAATCATATCGAATCGAAATAAATCAACCGTAAACAAAAATAAATATCGACACCGAAACGAGATAAACAACCATAAGATTTTGTAACAAACTTCATTTATATGAAGTGGCATGTGTAAGATGGGAATCTGTATTCTAAATTTTATTATATAAAAATACCACAGTCCGGTAAAGCTTACTAATGCTGTGTGCTTTATTGACTTAATTGATTGTTAGATAATACCAGTCATTGATAGATGTCTCCAAGGCTCATAAACCAAAATGTGTCTCTTATTTAGTGCTAAAGACGGCAGATGGAGAGAGATATTGCCACTAAATCTAACTCTTTAGAAAACCTTTCAACTTCAAAATAAAAAAATCGACGAAAACGAGAAAAAATATAATTTATATATGTTTCCCGGTCTCTCATATACACATTGTCGCACTTAACCTTAAATAGATATATTTATTTAAACTCCCAATAGATGGAGATGTCGTAACCAAAAAGTACTATTAGTATAGACATTGAATATTTTCATACACAAATTAAATATTTGGCGGAAACAATCCAGACAATCAATTTTACTCGAATCGAGGAAAAATCTTGTTACGACGATATCGGAGTCGTAAAAGTGGTGAGGTCACGGAGAAAATCAAACACAGATTGCAATGATGTGTGAACAGTGTGAACAGAAAGGATATTTGGTAGAAGTTCCAAAAATTGTAAAGCGATACTGAACAACCATCATGAAGGGTTAACAAGTTTTTTCAATATAGGAGAGCATCGCTCTTTGGAATATAATTGGAACATGTTACAAGTTGGTTGGAAGAACTGGTGGAAAGTAATGACAAGCAAAAGCCTTATGGAAGGCATCATGAAGGACGGTTTATAGAAAAAATTCACAAACGACCAGGAATTTGCAGAAACGGAAAGCATCACCATTGAAATGCTTATCAAAGAGGCGCATTTGCAATAGGGAATCCAGCAGGCAACAGTGGTGGACGCTACTCTGGATAGCCAGAGAGCCCGCTAGCGCATATATGAAGGCTCGTGCTTCTTCAGTCAAGCAGTTCACTCCGACGCGGTTCTTTATAGAAGAGAGCTAGGGTTAGCTTAGCCATTATCGACGTTTGGAAGTCAGACTAAAAATAAATAATTTGAGGAATAAATGAGTGGACTTACTGACTGTTTATTAAGTTTCACACGACTAACGAATTCCCTCGGTTGTTGCTCACTCACACTTGGCACTGGTGTTTATGGAGTAAATCGTACGCTAACGAATAGTGCCACGTTTATTGTATTTGTATGAAATCTGAAATCGTGAATAAAAAAACCCTCATTATATACTTTTATGTGTTTTGTCTGTGTCGATGCTGGTTTCATTTGTACGTTGTTATTCCTTTTTGGCTCAGTAGATTTTGGAGATTGTATAAATGGACACATGAGATCGGATTTTAGCTAAACAATGAGCTTTTCTCGTTCGAACTTATCAAGTCATTGCAAACCCGCAGCGAACTATAACTTTAAACACATTATGGGTAATGTATAACTATAAATACTCGGATGAACGTGGCATTTATCAAACCACCCGATTACACTTGCAATAGTTTCCTGAACCAGTAAAGAAACAAACTTCTGCTTCAAAATAGAAAAAAAAAATTTTCAAAACGCAAGGCCAATATTTAGAATTCAATTGCTAGTACTACATTATATTTGCTAGCAGTGATAAAGCGCACAGACTCAGCTTATTCTCATGGCATTCTCGCATTACAACAAATTTTTACAATCCTCATTTTGCAGATTTTTACATAAATTGTGGCCCTTCAAACACGTTTTCGCATTTTTATGGTCTATATAGTTAGGAGCCTCTACAGTCCATGGCAATTGAATTAGAGCCACTTTCAGATTTTCGTATTTTTACAAATTTATCAGGAACAAAATAGAAACTGACACATATTACTAACACAAAATGTTTATTTATGCTTGATAGATATTACATCAATATTTTGATTCCTCATTGGCTTTAATGACAGGACTATTTCTAGCTGGCATACTGGAAATACATGTTTTTACCACTTCTTGTAGCTTTGCGTTCTCTTGCCAATGTCTATGAATATTATAGTTCAGAACAGCTATTGTTGGGTTCGGGATAATTACACAACGTTTTTCAACATGCTCCAAAGATTTTCGATCGGATTTAGATCGGGTGGGTTTCCGGGCCATGGCAAAAGGGGTATGCTATGCTCTTGAAATGAAGTTTTTGTCTTTTTCGCTGTATGACACGATACTCCATCCTACATGAAGGTGTATGGCCCTTCTTCTTCATTTATTGAGTTTTGTGAAAGGCAAAAATACAGTCTCAACAACCTTTTAATATTGCACTTGATTCATCGTGCTCTCGACCAAATACAGAAGTCCGGTGCCACTCGCGGTTATGCATTGTTTCTGTACACCTTCATCATTATAACCTTCCTTGGTTCTTCGTCTAACGAAATTAACACCCTCCGTCGTTGCCTCAAGTCGGGATTCATTGCTAAAGATCACCTGTTGCAAAGAGGATGTGAGTTGTAAAAATTAAATTTATTATACAAATTGATACTTTGACGAAATTATTTATTAATGACAAAATTTGTGCTCATTTGCATTTTTCCAATCTTCAACCGTAAAATTTCTGTGCATTTTTGCGCATTGCATGCATGCTTTCTACATTGTTGGTGTCAAACTGGGCTTCTTGACGAGTCTGCGACATTTGAGTCAGGCAGAGTACAAACAGGATCACATCGTGCGCTCAGATATGTTAGTATTATGTTATTTTAATTTATTTAGCACCTCTTTAACAGAACTTTGTCTATTTTGGAGTGCTATTTTTATAATTAGCCAGTCGTCTCTCGTGGTGGTTTCACAGACACCACGGCAATGACTGCGACCGCTCGATGTTGATGACATATTTTTTCGAATTAATGCGGTAATTCGGGCGCCTGCATGCCGAGAAACTTTTTGCATTATTGCAATTTGACGTTTCTGTTTTCATTTTATCCTAGTGTGGATGTCTTTCAATGTCTTTCACTTTTCCTATTCCGAATATATTATTAAAACACTTTATTACACTTCTTAACTCGAGCACGTACACATTTCAACTGAATTTGGTTATTATTCGCACTCCTTTTAAATATTTCACTATCTGTGTTTAGACCAGACCAATTACCAAAACCAGTAATACTGGAATTACCCTAATAATATAAGGGTTGTTGTCCTATGTGGTATATACAAACTGGTGGTATTACAAATTACTGGATACGCAAGGGTGGCTTTAATTCAATTGCCAGGTTCTGTATTTACTTTGTACAAAGTTTCTGGTTATGACCAAATTCATAGCATCATCCGTCGATTTGTCTCAGTTCTTTGCAGAATCTCGCAGTAGGTTCAAATTTGTGAAATTTTGAACAGATAAGAATAAAGACCGTTCAACAGAATGCGATTTCTAATTATTGAATTATTTCGAGTAACCCCTTGTTTTTATGCTATGATTGAAGTCCTCAGATTGCAATATATTACGCTTTTGAACAACAGTCGGCATTTGTTCCCAATTGTTATTTCTCTGTCAAATAAACTTTTGTTATTCAGAAATAATTCTAAACTTCTGGAAGTTGCAGTTTTGATTGCACCTCTTTCCTACCAGTTTAGCAGCAATTAAAGATAGTCACTGAAGCCTAAAGATGTTCCAGGCAACTCTTACCACTAGTACTTGAGTTATATTTAAATCTAGTGTTTCTAGTATTTCAATGTAAACCATCTCCATGATCTGAACTTCCTTTACCACGACGAGCTGCTTATTAATTTCACGAAGAAACATATAGGGTGCAAAAGTCGTAGCTACCAACATATGACACGTTTTTTACTGGTCACCACTAGGAATCGAACCCGAAACCCATCGAATAATAGAGCAAGTACTCAACTTACTAAGCTAAGGAGGGCGACAAAAATGTATTCTTCAAGAAAAGAATTGGTCGCTGCTATTAATATCAGCAAAAATAAAGTACTACGGGTTGAAACCGCACGAGGTACTCGTAATCAGAACTTCGGTGAAATTAACAAACCTGCGGAAAACTTACTAAAATTTGAGAAACGTCGCAAATTTTCATTAAGAAAATTTGTCGCAAAAAGACTCCAAAAATGTTCATTAAAAAATTCTTCCAAAAACGATTCTTCCAAAATTGTCTGATTCTTCAATGATTTTGGAACAGTTTGGTTTTAAAAATATCATGATATATTACATACCAAAGGATTAATTTCTCACCTGCACCAAAGCTGTGATTTTGTGAACTAAATTGCTGGTAATAAAGTTGTTGCTTTTCTAAGACCTTTAAACCATAAATGATTTATATCTCTCAAGAATGAAATTTAATAAATGAATTTTATTGGAATCAAGTAAATGTAACTTCCTCCAGTGCCTTCCTTCCTCCTTCAGCTAAATTTGTAACATTCCTTAAGAACTTTTCATTGGCATGTCACACTTCGCTTGTCACATTTCGTTATCAACGATATTAACCGCAAAGCGCAATACTTTTAAAGAAGAAAACCAGGGTGTGAAATCTCCCTGAACGAAAGGCCATCCAGCAATAGCGTTTGTACTTCGATTTACGATTTTATATTTTCTTTAATTATCTTGCAGTTCTTAATTTCAAATTAAGTTTAAAAAGTGTAGCATTCTTAATTTAAAGAAAGTGTAACATTTTCTTTTACACTTATTGACTGTTATAAGGTTTCTGTCGTCAATTTGCCAGAAACTTCACACCGCCTATCAAACATGTTCGCCCAATTTTTTCAAACGGTGTATAAGCCAGAAGACATCGATAAATATTTAAAACCAAATGACAGTACCAACAATGTATCCATTAAAATTTTATAAATTGCAGTGAAAGATTTTTTATATCTCGCTCTAGAAACTGAAAACACTTCAAAAATTATATAGTTCCTCTGTGCCCAGGTTTTCATCCCTGAAAAAAGATAAAATTTCCTGAAACATTACTATTTCATCTCATCACAATTTTTTCTATTTAAACTTGTATAAGACGGAATTTTGTTTTCAATTTTTTACTCAACAACAAAATATCCATCCCAGATTATTTCATTTAATTGAGGTTTTTGTACTCGACGTATGAATAAATGATCAAGAATTTATAGGTAATAATTGTTTGTTTTGATTAAAGGTAGTGATTGATACTGTTTTGAGTTGGTAATAGTACGGGCTTACAATGACTAAGAGAGCAGTAACAGCCGTATGGTAGTATTGGCGTAAATGACCAAGCTCCATATGAGCCCATATAAGAATATGATAAAATCATGCCATTGTCCTAGAAATATGATTTGCCGGAAATTGATCTTTATGTTTTGAATAACCTATAGTACGGACTAACTGTGGCCAGTAGGACAGTACCAGCCGTATGGTAGGATTCTCACAATCGGCCAGCTTCCATAAGGCCCAATTTAAATATTAATAATTGCCACTCTCCTAGCAATATGATTTGCCGAAAAATAATGATAAAGGTTTGATTTCGTAATATTGAGGGCTTAACTGATAGTACCAGCCGTATGGTAGTATTGGCGCAAATGGCTAAGTTCCAAATGAGCTCATATAAGAATATGAAAAAATAATGTCATTTTCCTAGAAATATGGTTTGCCGGAAATGATTCCTTATGTTTTGAATAACTTATAGTACGGACTAACTGTGGCCAGTGTGACAGTACGAGTAAAAAAACAAGTTTTGTTGTTGAATAAAAAAATTCAAAACAAAATTCCGTCTTATACATGTTTAACAAGAAAAAACTGGGGTGAGATGAAATAGTAATGTTTGAGGAATTTTTTTTTTCTGGGATGAAAAACTGGGCTAACTTCATATGCTTTTTTCAATCAATCACTGAAACATGGCCTTTAATGATATAATATAAACATTTATTGAGTAACACCAATGTTCAAGACTAGAATACGGAATGTTGTTTCATGTTACAGAGGCACAACTGAATTTTCATAAATTCCGAAGTTACTTAAGCAACCGCTCTCAATAACCGCCCTCTCTCAGCCAGCTCCGACGTTCATCAAGACTCCCATATTGGCGCTTGGATCTCCGCCGTTTTAAGTAATGTAATCACCGATGTAATTCATTATTCAATGGTCTTAATGTTTGCTGATGACCTTCAAATTTTTAAAATCGTGGATAAAATCAACGACACCCATAAATTACAACGAGATATTAACAACCTAGTGAATAGGTGTAATTCTAATCTGCTCAGTCTTAACATAAATAAGTAGGTGTAAGACACTGTTGTCGAACAGTACCGTATAAATGGTACCACTCTACAAAGGATGTATGAATTTAAAGACCTAGAGATTACTTTTATTGTAAATATGAGTATTTAAATGGTGGACTGGGGATTTTGAAGTTACTAAGACAATAAATATCTTGTACTTCGAATATGTCAGATCGTAACTTGAGTATGCTGTTAATATCTAGTGCCATTTTTATTTATCTTGGAAAGGTGGCCGGAAATACGACAAAGACTTATCGAATCACGTTAAACCTGCAGGAACTACCGCCATACCTCACTGGGTGTAGGACCTACAATCTGATAACCCTGGAAATAGAAGGGACCTTTTGAAATGTTCATTTATTGGAAACATCTTACAGGAAAAAATCGATTCACCGGCGTTACTTGACTCGGTTACTACAAACCGGCGAACATGATCTGTACGATTTTTAACAAAATGTACCATCTTTTTGACTTTTGCCTAAGCAAAGACGGGTTTAAAAGAAAATTGAAAAAAAAATTTTCAGTCCACTATTTAATTATTTTTTAACAAGAAAAAATATATTTTCTCTGTGTTTAAATTTTTGTATGTTCTCAAATAAAATTTAAAAAAAAAAAGAAGAATTTGTAAAGTAAAGCGCCGACTACAAAATTGTTGCTTTTTCCAAGGTCTTTGAAATGATAATCATATGAGAATAATAAAAGTTGTAACTACTCGTACATCCAGCGCCAAAATGGCAGTTTTGAGTACTAAGGTGTTAAGAAAAATTTACGGAATTCTTCAAGACCATTTCAACGATATACGACAAGTACATATCGAATAATAAACTAAAAATTTGCTACCATCGCCAAAAGGATGAATTTATGAATTAAAGTTATATCGAAATTGTTGTCTGATCCAAGAGCCCAGTTGGCGAAGAGAGGTGAACAAATAACTCGAGTCGTATAAGCCGTTCTTGAGATATCATCGGTACAGACAACCATCCATCCATCCATCTAGACATCCAGACGGATGGTCAAACTTTTTTCTGCATTTTTCGCATCCGTGTCCATCAAAACGTCAAGAAAAGCGGTTTTTGGCTAGAGCTATTTTTCATCATTTTTATCAGGATTTCTATAACTTGGTCTTGTTACAGACAGAAATTTATTCTCACTTATTTACTGAATTTACTGTATTTGTGGTTAGTGAGAGTGAGCCTTTGTATCGATCTGAGTAAAAAAGAATGGATTACTTCTATTGTCAATCTCTATCTTATGATAACCTCCTTTCGCAAGATAACCTTCAAACTTTTCGAAGAACGCAGCACGGCATAGGATTGTATTCACAAATTATTATGAACATCAACCAGTGGATTCGCATTGAAAAAGTTGGCGCCGTCAAAATATTGCGAAACGAAATAAAATTTAAAGATATATTTACCATGCTACTCTTAAAACAATTCTCATTGGTATCTTACTGGTAGTTATCTAGATCGCCACTCAATCTTTTAATATTCTATTGTAATTACAAAAACATGATTAAGGGCCCGTTTTTTAATTCAACCCGAGCAAGCTGAGTTATACTAGATATTCTACACCGAGCAAAGGTTGTACCGGGCCGAATGAACCGGTGTGCATAGAGCAATATATATTTTTTTTTACTTTGCACACCCTTCGAACACTGACATTCATTTTAGAGTAAAATTTGAAGAACCGAGTATGCACTGTGTAAGCCCAATTCACAACGTAGTGTGCAGAGTAGAATTACTCAGGTTAAATAAAAAAACACAGAGTATTTTTTGACAGTGCACTGATTGCTCAGGTTGAATTAAAAAATAGACCCTAGGAAATTTTAGAGTACATAATGCAAAGGTCACCAATTAGAAATCCGAAAATGAACAGTTTTTAATTCACGTGCGCTCAGATTATGTTTATTGCCCCGAGCTATTCCTCCAATTGTTGCCATCATGATTAGTCAAATTATCGTCAATGTGTATTGAAAATTTCATAAATTGCAAAATATCCTTAGCATTGCCAGTGATTTTACTTAATTTGTTGTCAACTGTTGGTTTCTTTGAAATTAGAAAAATGTTTGTAATTACTTTCACATGATAATCCCGAAAATTTGAAAGGGTGGGAATGGCCTCGGACGTCAAATTTTATTTAAGCACTGTAAAGCATATGATTTTAATTCGCAAATGGCAGCATCAATCTCAATTTATGTTTTCAGAGGTTTCTTGGTTCTTATCTCGATTTGTATGTTTTAAACTTCCAGTGGCACTACTCTGGTAATTCCCCGGGAATAGAGAATAAGAGGAAAGAATTTATATGTAATTTTTATTTAAACTTTTTTCTGGCATACTGAGGTAAAAAGGTAGTGTTAATTTTTTTCAAAACAAAATTAAATTGGTAATAATTTTCCTTGCCAGTTTAGATATGGAGAAATTATTCCTAACTGTACGTTCTCACATAAATCGCTTTGCGATTATTCGCATTTCATTTTATGTGAATACAAACACACCGACAGTATACATTGAAAAAAAATCTTATCCGTATAGGAAAAAAATTTACACACACATACAAAATTTACAAAGCAATTTGCATTGAATAGTAGTCGATTTTATATCTTTTTGCTTTGCTAATTTGTATTTTGAAAATATTTCCCTTATTTTTCATTGGGAAATTTTCAACCCTACATTAAACGTCTATCTGACAGATTGCTAATAGAAATTCAAAAGTGAATCTTTGATGTAAGTACATAGACGCAAATTTATTGTTTAATTTTTTTATCGTTTATCTAAACTATTCCAGAATATTGTACGATGGATTTTGAAGAGTACGAAAATTATGAAGTGCTCGATGAGGAGCTGGAAAATGTTAATTTTAGTTGTGGTGAAGTAGCAGATATTATACAACAAAAAATATATAAAAAAGTTGTTGCCACCAAAGGGCATGAGAACAATACACAAGTAAAGAATATGTTAAAAGGATCCAGCCGATTTGAATTCGAAAGCCATTTATTGGAATTAGTTTTCGACCGCCCGCCGTTTTCGATTACACGTTACCAATTCGAAATCGAACACCAGCAACTATAAATAAACTTTGGGACGATGTGCATAAGGAAATTCAACTAAAATTCAACAAATTTGAAGAAATTCAAAATAGTTTCATGGAAAAAATAACACCGAGCGGTTCTGGCTTAAAATGTATCCCTGCGCCGAAACATATTGAACAACTGAGAAGGTTAGACGGAGTTTTACTCAAACGCAGGCACCAAAATTATTATGTATAGTGATATGTTATGTTGAATAATTACCAATATTTAAATTTTTAGACAAAAGAGCAGTTTAGATGTATTAACATCGGAGAACATTCTAAAACCACCACTTTCAGACTCAGTATCGCCTCCTTCAGTATCGCCTCTTTCAACTACAGAATGTACAAATTTAGGTAAACATTATTTTTTTTATTTTCCATAATGTATGTGTATTTTAATTTCATTTTTAAGATGATGGCAATAAATCGCCTTACCAAAAACGAAAGAGAAAGATAAGTGAACAATCAAGCTCATCCATAACCAATGCTGACTTCTTAGAACCGTTAAACAAACTCGTAACGATTGTATCTAGTAGACCAAATAATCTTCCACCCCCAGTTGAGGAGGGAAAATTTCGAAGTTCAATCATTTTTTATGCATGATATGCATGAAGTCAAAAAAAGTAAAACGAATAAATAAGTTAAAAATATTTTGTATTTTCTTTTATTCTACGCAATTCCACTGCCATGGTACTGAACCATTGCTAATTTCCGTTGTCGTCCTATATGAGGTAAAATTGGTGTGTTTTTTCTCCAGTCCAATTGTACGAAATTGATCTTTGACTAACGCCGCTAGCCAAATACCTACAAAAAATTTGTATTGGATTAAATTTAGATGGATTGTTATTTATAAAATATAGTTATATAAACCTTACAGTTAGTGCCAGTCTAGTTGATGGGTTTATAGATGACCTATACATTGTACTATGTTTACATATTTTTGGCCAAACCAAATTTAATAAATTCTTGAATGATTCCGGCGTCATTCTGGTAAAATTAAAAAACGATTCGTGGTCATGTAAGCGCATTTCTTCCAATAAATTTTGGTCGCAATAAAGTCGCCTTTGATTTTCCGTGAATATCGGTCGAAACCACATTTTTTGAACCTGTTTTTTCTTTTCTGTTCCATTTTTGGAATGTTCCGCAGCACTTGCATATATTACTATGCCTAAAGCTATAGCAACAACGTCACCAATATCATTTTCCATTATTCATAGGAAATATAAATTCAAGATCATTTTCCACACAAGTAACACAAATAAAAAATTTTGACTAGTAAATATTTAATTTTCAGCTGTCAATTTGACAACGTGTAAACATATGAAACAAACCAAAAATTTCCCTTTGCATTATTCGCAAAGTGGATATGTGAGAAGCAAGAGTTATTTATAAACATTTCCATCTTTTCCCCCGCAGTAGACCGAAAAAAAATATTTGAACATAATAAATCCATAATGAGCTTAATCCATGATCTGAATTATCTTTTAAAATAAAGAAAATGTGAAAAAATCGATGGATTTAATCAGCTGTAACGTACTGTAAATAAATCAATATGTAGTGCTATACAAAGAAATATATGTTAGTGTGCTAATAAAATGAATTCACTTATATGATTTATGATATTATCTATCGAATAATTTTCCGATATCTTGTTTTTATCAATTTTTGTATCGTTGGTCGCCGAGATAAGAAAATTAAAAGATATTAAGTGCAAAGAAAAGTTTGAGTTTGGGTTAGAAAAAATAAAATTTTTAACCGATAGCGGAATACGATAAGGAGGAAATAAGAAACTTTTTATCTTTTCAATTTTCGTAAACTTTTTTTTTTTTGTAATTCATAATTCTTTCGAAACAAAATTAATTAAATATTTTTTTGTCTTGCTTGCTTCTTGTGCTTCATAGCATGTGTATCTTTATGTTATTCGGGTATTTTATCCCGCCGTATCTTGTCTTGTGTATACACAAAACACTCGTTATACACGATCCAGATAAACGCAGTTAATTATTGATGAGCATTTTTAATTAAATTAAAAGTTAATTAGACAGCTTATTACTAATAATTTCCTTGTTACATAAATTAATGGTTTGCAGTTCTGTTAATTAATGTTACTACAGTTTCTTATATATTTTACAGTTACGCTGTATGTTTCTTTGTACAATTGAAAAAAATTCAAGCGGATAATCTAACGTAAAATGTTTCGTATACCATGCTCTTGTTATTATACATTTTTCGACTTGGATGATCTATCTAGTTATACACGATTCTACTTAATTCTCCGTGGCTCGATTCCACGACTCAACGATTCGATGATTCTACGATTCTATAATTATGAAATAATAAGTTTCTACGTTTCTCTATCTCTGTTCCAGACTCTCAATAAGGATTTTTCATATACAAGGATATTAACTATAATTCATTCTGGATATAATTACCATTGACGATCAAGGTTTTACAAGAGGATTACATACCATCTGGATATAAAACGAGAACACTACAAATGGACATTTTGATTATACATATTTAACAATTGATAACATGATCCACTTTGGACTAATTGCTATTCTTGTTTCGTGCAATTATTTTCCTACAAGTTTTTCAACAGGGTTGCCTTCTCAATTGTTACGTTCCAGTCATCTACCAGCCACGTGCTGACCTTCGATAATAACCGGTGTTGTGGTTTATAATTTTAAGTTTAATTAAATAATTTATTACATGAAATGAATTCATCTAAACAAACAACCTTAGTAAATCGTAAGTCAATTGCTTCATTCATGCAAGCTTAAATTATTCTTATTTTATTTCAATTTCAAATTTAATTTAAATTTTAATTTCTCGTAAATTGATAAAATATTTTGATTATTTTCTTATTTTTTTTATTATAACATTTCTATTTATCGTGGTTACATTATTTTTCTTTATCAATCGGATGGAATTTTTTTGTCAATTAATAAGTTGGGTAAAACGTTATTCAATATTTAATTAAATCTGCGTACTTAACAAATGAATGACCAATCAATTAACTACAAACGTTTACGTAATAGAAAAATTAACATTGTTCCTAAGGAAGAAAATAAAAGCGAAACACCTCACTCTTATCTGTAGCTTGTAATCCAACAACCACAACACTCTTACCTTATTACAGGTTTAAATTTCCATTGTCAGTTGATCGAAAATTATTTGATCAACATTTCGGTGAGCAGGTAGAACCTTGTATTCCAACTATGGCTTTCAATTTTGATAGAGCGATTAAATTAATACCAGAGTTCGATGGAACTCCCGAAAAGCTTCCTAGATTTTTACAATGTTGCAATCTTGTATTTAAAGATGTAAAAATGACTGAAATCACGCAATGTTTTTAGAATTAGTGCAAATTAGGTTGGTAGACAGTGCTAATAATAAAACTGTATTAACTGGCACGTATGAAACATGGGAAAACTTGCAAAAGGAACAAAAGTTTTCAAACGATCGGGCACTAGAAAATATCCAAGTTGATCTTGTGCAAGCACCACAACGTTTTGACGGAAGCGTAAAAGATTTTGGTATCCGCATTGAAAATATTCTCGATAAAAATGTAAAAATTATAAATTCGATTATAAACTGCCTTGCGAGCTTTCGAAGATGGCTTGAGAGACCCACTCAAAATTTTAATTAAAGCATGTCAATTCGAAAAGTTAAAAGATGATATTGCTAACAGGATAGAAGAAGAAAAAATAAATCAATCCATAGGACACACCGCATCAAACTGTTATAACCGAAACTCAAACCAAACACCATTTATTCTATTCCGCAATAACTCAAATTTTAATAACAATAGACAAATGTCTACACGATCCTTCTCGCAGACCTTAAACCAACCCAATTTTAATCCTCGAATTAATCAAATTTCGTATCCATGTGCCTATTGCAAAAAGTTTGGTCATCATATTAGCGTCTGTCGATTTCGCGAAAGTATCCAACCAACGAAGGAGCCAATCCGATAACATTCAGCAACCATCAACTTCGCAATCACAAACAACGGAAAACTTAAACGAACTTCATCGGGAACCCAAGAATGTAGTCTAATCTTATTTACGATTCAAATAGCAAAGATAAACAATCTTCATTTATATCAAAAGAAAATTTCACAACAGACAAATTATTTTGCTTATCAATTAATTTCCATAACGACGATTTGAAATTCGTAAACCTTGATTTAGATATTCTACATGACCCGCAATTTTTCTTGGTAGATACAGGGGCCGACATTAGTGTCATGAAGAAAAATTTAATTAAGCCCGATACTTTATGTTACCCTAATAAAAAATTAACTATAAAGGGAATAACTGCTGAATCTATTGATACTTGGGAGTTTGCAGTTCTAAAATTAAAGTGTTTCACATTGTACCATTTGATTTTCAGTTAAATTGTGCAGGTATCATTGGGAATGATTTTCTTATTAAAAATAAATGCAATATCGACTATTTCCATAACGTAATTAAAATACCTAATAATCCTAATGACACTGAATACACAAGTGTAACTCTATTTCCAACAATCCTCCAATCGTTATTTCTAGTCGTTCAGAAAGGTTCGTAAACATTAGGTTTAAAACTAAACGTGACAATGAATATTTATGTCCCTCACAAATGATAAAACCAGGCGTGTACATAGCAAATGCAATCATTAAAATAATAAACTCATTTGCAACAGTAAGCGTTGTAAACACCAACGATTGTAAACTAGATGACATGTACATAGAACCAGAAAGTGTAGAGCATTATCAGATTTGGTCAAATTCACTAGAAGATAGATTGCGGAATTTGGAAAATCAAATCGACACAGCTCACTTGAATAATGAAGAAAAATCATCCACCATTATGATTTGTCGTGAATTTAACGATATATTTTTCTTACCTGGTGATCAACTGACAATTACCAATGCAGGATTTCACCATATCCTATTAAAAGCTGATTCACAGCCGGTCAATATAAACCCTCATCGTCTTCCTCATTCGGCAAAATTCGAAATTAGCTCACAAGTAGAGGAAATGATTGAAAATGGCATATTTGAAAACAGTAACAGCCCATTCAACTCCCCTTTACTAATTGTCCCGAAAAAATTCAGCGATGAATCTAAACGTTGGCGAGTCGTAGTAGATTTCCGCCGTTTAAATGATTTCACAGTTAATGACATATTTCCATTGCCCAATATCGTAGAAATTTTAGAACAATTAGGAGATGCAGTTTATTTTGCGACATTAGACTTAGCAGACGGCTGTCACCAAATACCTTTAAGTGAAGTAGATAAATATAAAACTGCCTTTAGCATCCAGATGGGTCACTAACACTTCACAAGAATGCCCTTTGGTTTAAAGGCAGCACCAGCAACATTTCAACGAATTATGAACAGTGTGTTATCTGGATTAAACGGCTTGAAATGTTTCGTATATTTGCTATCTGGGTCACATCATAACTAATAACGGAATTAAACCAGGCCCATCAAAGATCGAGGTAATTCAAAACTTTCCAAACCCTAAAAACCAAAATGAAAGTAAATCATATTTAGGATTGGCAGGATATTATAGACGATTTATAAATAAATTTTAATCCAACCAAATGTGAATAAGTGCATTCATAAATATTACTTGTCTAAGTGAATATAATTAGTGAATAGAACTTGAGACGATTTATATTGAAACGCCGTTCCAATATCAAGGGTTCATTAACTAAAATTTGTAATTGCATTCATGCTCATGCGGGAAATAGAATCGTTTCAACTTGTTATTGAACAATTAAGTAAAGCTCCCGAAGATCAGCAATCCTCCATTTTTTGGTACTTATACTGAATGGCAATCATTCTATGATTTGTTTACGTCTACCATCCACGAAAATCCCCACCTTAGTCCAGCGCACAAGTTTCAATATCTAAAGAGTTACATATTGGAGAGATGAAGCAACAAATTTGTTAAAGCACTTACCGATGTTTGATGCTAACTAGATCGAGACGCTAAATAAATTGAAAACCAGATATAACAAACAGGTATTCAATCCAGTCCAACAAATCCACAAGTTAATGAATTAGGCCGACAAAGTGATTCGGGGATTAAAATCAATTGGTCCTGAAGGTGAATTTCGAGATCCACGGTTGGTGTTTTTGCTGGTTCAACACTTAGTTGAAGAAACCAGAGTTAAGTGGGCCAGTGGAACTGCACAACTGCACAAGTGCTGTTGTATCACGTTCAGTTTGTCACAAGGATTACCATCCATTGTTCATATGCCCTAAGTTCAAAGAATGAACCGTTGAACAAAGAAGATGGTTTACGAAAACAAACAATTACTGCATAAATTGTTTAAGTAAATCCCACCCTGCTGTGCAAAAGAACTCACAATTCCTTGTTGCAACAGAACATCCATGGGCTTTACTTGCAAAGGGTCATCAACCACAGTACGCATCTTGTATGCATTCAGGTCATAATTTAGCCATACTTCCTACCGCTACAGTTAAAGTACAAGATAGGGGCGGTCAGCTACAATTGTGTCGAGTTCTTCTAGATTCTGGGTCCCAAACTTATTTAATAACTAAAGTTTTGATTCAAAAATTGGGATTGGAGCGTAAACACAGGAAAATTTGTATCCAGGGACTTGCAAACCAAAATCTCGTGAATACTGGAGGGTTAGTCGAGGTACCATTATCATCCCACTTTTCATTAAGTATACATCTGAAACCTCCGCTTATATAGTACCTTTCATCATTAAGGTCAATGCAATCTAAAAAACAAATTTGATAAACTACCAGTTCATTTCAAACTTGACTTTTGCGGATATAATTCGTAAATTTTCAACAAAGATTAACTTATTGATTGGAGCCGATAAATTCTTCCAAATCATTAAACCTCGGCGGTTGATAAATTTAGACGGCCAAATTTATGCCCATAACTCACAGTTGGTGGAATTTTGACCGGCAATCTGACGTTTGACAATGATTCCAGCCAGTGCATTTGATTATTGATAATTCCAGTTTAGAAAGAGAAGAAGAGATGAAGAGAATCTGCGAGTGAGAAGAAATCTCTTATTTGAAAAACAACCACCAAATTATCAGATAATCAAGTGATAATGGTGATGGTAAAGTTACTATTAAAGTTAGAAGAAAACCATTACAAGAATCACTGGGTATTGCGTTAAAACTATTACACGCAATGGAACGCGATGGAAGTTCACAAAACCAAAAACTTAAAAACTTATCAAATTATCGAGGAGTACAAGAACCTCGGACGCATGAAAGAAAGTGAGCCACTAAAACGTTCTGCTGATTATTTGTATTTAGCACGCCACGTTGTTTGGAAGAAGCCATCAACCATGGCAGAATGATACCTGGGTAACAGGGCCGATATTAGAAAACCTCATTGGGGATTTTTTATTACGTTTCCGAAAGATAGTGGAAAAGATAGTGGAAAGATCCGTCCAAAAGATAGTGGATCTTACATCAGATTCCAAATAGATGTATCGCCAGATATGGATACACTCTGCTGATAGTCGATATCAACGAATAATCTAGCGAAAAACACCTGATGACAAGATACACTATTACGAGTTACAGACACCATAACCTATGGAATGTCGTCTGCACTATATCTTGTAACCCGCATCGTTCAACAAATAATTATGGATCAAGCTATTTTGTCACCAGAAAGTTCCGAAATATTATTACGAGATATGTATATCGAGGACTTACTTACTGGAGCATCAGATAAATTCATTCATCAATCTAAAGCCGTTCAGTTGGTCGGACAAATCTAATATAATGTCCCAATCTGGTTTTAATCTTCGCAAATTGTCAAATAAAGTTCACACTAAATTGAACGTCACCGAATCTTATCATTCACCCCCAACCCTCAAAATGTACCACATGAAGTTAAGGTTTTGGTAATGCCATGCCATTTTCGTATCATGCGTCATTTCATGATCTAGCTCCAACTAGCGAAAAAGCTATATTGTCCGAAGCTACTCGAATTTTTAACCCATTATAGGCCTGTTAGCTCCATTGCGGTCAATATATCACCAGTCTAATAGCAGCGAAGACTTGCTTCCATAAAAACATTCCACTGCCATGAGTATGGAGTTAAATTGGGCCTAAATTGTTAGCAAACTAATAAAGCACATTCAGACAATTTTTAATTTTGCAGACAGCCGTATTGTTGGACTGATTCTTGGATTCAAACCGGCAAACTATGCAAGAAGATGGTTAAGTCCAAATCAACTGAAGAGCCATTCGATGTGGTGGAGTGGACCACAATTGTTGAAAACGAACTAAGGTAACCTGCTGCTGATGGTCGCAATACGCTCCGATACATCTAAACCAATAATAGAAGAATTAATTAAAAGGCATTCTAGTTATGATAAAATTGTGAAAATTTTGTTCATGATACAAAGATTTATTACCAAATATTTAAAGTTTTCAATCACCACCTGCTATGAATGGCGAGCAGCAGAGACATCAATAATACGTTTTACCCAGCAACAATACTTTCGAACGGATTTGTTTCACCGAGGTGCACTCTGAAACAATTAAATCCGTTCCTGGACAAAGTAGGTCTTCTACGAGTAGGTGGCCGGATTGAGAATACAATTGCACTGTACGACACTCTTCAACCTATTATATTGCCTTCTAAATCCGATATAACCACAAAATTAGTGATGAAATACCACAAGTCAATTTACATTGGGGTCCGGCTTTATTATTAAGCAATAATCGACGAAATTCTGGATTGTTCACGGTCAAAACACTCTAAAATCAGCAATTCGCTACCTTCCAAACGAGCGAGTAGAGCTAATCCGACCATTCCTGAAAATGTGGTTCTGGATTTTGCTGGTTCCATCAAAACCTATCTAAAACGAGGGAGTGGACAATAAGTTCAAAAATCCTACATCTTAGAACTCCTAGGAGATATCGACCGATGGGTCCAGTTGGGTGCAGTTTACCATTGTTCACCCCGTAGCGGTGTTGTGTCAGTACTGACATCTTTTCGGACAATGGACCAAATTTTAGAGAGGCATGTACTACATTAAGGGAATTAAATATTTTTATTAAAAATAATTTTATTTTTAAAAAATGTCAAATTGTTTGGTACTTAACTCCATCACATGCGCCTCATTTCGGGGGATTTTTGAAGCTGGTGTAAAGTCGGCAAAAACTTATTTGTTCATACACAACCAGATATTACTGAAGTATACCGTATACTCGACTGCCAGACTGGGATGTCATACGAAGAATGACTCATCTATTTTGGAATCGTTGACGTTTGGAGTATCTGACATCACTGCAAGCTCGTACTAAACGGAACTCACCAATAGAAAATTTGCAGATTAGTAACTTAGTTCTTGGAAAAATGGAAATGGAAAATGGGCAAGGTTGTAGAGGTGTCTCCTGGAAATGATGGAGGAGTTTGTGTTGATGAAATACTTACATGCAGCCAGGAAAAATTTACAGACTAATTACCATGCTATGCCGCCTAGTTCTAGATTCTCATTAATAAAATAAAAAGAATTAAGTTTTTACCTGAATTCGTTAATGCTAAAATTAATACCCCTCCTCCTCTTCTTGTAGGTGTGGCTGGAGGTAACTTTGAAATTAAAATATAAACAACTATTTTTTATTGCAGAATCAGATTCTGCGGCTTAAAGTACGTAGGATTTCTTTGAAACATTTTTTTTGATTCATGATAGATGGCGCTGCAATAACGATATTAAATTTTTTCGATTTGTCCTACTAACCTTTGCATACGATTCTGCAATACGTTTGAATTAAAATTAACACGTTTTCAATGTAAATACTCGAAATTAGTGTTAAACAAATTATAGTTCTTAATTTTTAATAACTGAAAAATGACTTGTCAATCAACGACTATATCGTAACCCAGGAACATGCGATTAAATCTGCTTTCCAATAAATGGTTTGTTTTGTATTTTCTTTTAAAAATATCGATTCAGTTCGAAGATTATTTCGAAAACAAAAAGACATGTTTGCGAATATTTAACTGTACAAGAAAAAATTGAAATGGTCCTGGTATATGGAGAAGCTGCCCGAGTCTTGATAATGCTGTACTCTCTACGCTTCGCGTTTTCCGAATAGGATTTGGCCACGTACTTCATTTTACCGAACTGTTAAACAATTTACTACTGATGGAAGTGTTCAACCGAAAAAAGGACTCGTGGAGCAACAGTAACTGAGAAAAGTAATGAAATTGCTGTATTGGCTGCAGTGACCAAAATTCAAGCAGACAAGCTTCTCAGTTGTGTACATTCATTTGAAATACGGATTAATAAGAGCATTGAAGTCGAAGGCCTTTATTTTGAGCACTTAATTTAATTAAAATATGATGAGGCGAAGGGACTCATGTAAATCAAGCACCATGGTACGTGAAAGGCGAAGGAACTCACGTTAATCAAGCACCCCAAAGGGAACAGAAAACAACTACGTCCACGACGTTGTTCCTTAGTAACGCTGAAAATAGTTTATTCACCAGCCGATTACATTTCCACAGGTAACAATTTCCCAGTTATTCAAATATTTTAGGGAGGGGTATTAATTTTTTAGCACTAATGTATGTATACCACCCCCCCCCCCCCCCCCCCCGAGAATGATTACATTTTGATAATAGACATTTTTTTCGTAGAGTGGGAAAATTTGCCCTCACTCCTCATTTATGCTCGACTGAGACAATTTCCCTGGATCCTAGTTTCTAGATATCCAGCTTTCCGGGTTCCAATGACTCCAGGTTTCAATTTTTTTAGTTTTCACTGTTTTTAGGTCTTGTTTCCAGGTTACTATGATTCCAGGTTTAGATAATTATAGGCTTCCAGATTTGAAGGACTGCAAGCTTGCATATTTCCATATTTCCAGGCTTCCATATATTTCCTTGTTTTCATGATTCCATGTCTGCTTGCTTCTTTGTTACTACGTTTCCTTCTTTCCATGTCATGTATCCATATATTCATGTCTCGATGTATCCTGTATCCATGTATGCATGTAACCATGTATTACGATTCTATGATTCCTCGATTTTATGATTTTATGGTTCTCTATGATTCCTTCTATATGGTGCCGACCAATTTATTGTTATTTCAGTAGTCCAATTCATTTCGTGTTAGTGAAATAAATTACAATAAAATTCTAATATTCGGGAATCATCGATGGATGTACATTTAAAGTAGTCTGTACTCGCTTCAGTACACTGGTAATATGCATATAAACCACCTGATGTAGACTGCAACACCGACCTGGATGAGATTGGCGACGAAAACATGGATACGGACCGACTACCAGAAAAGGTTCCGCCAAATATTGAATTATTTTTCAGTGAAGATCAATACAACAGCAAAGACAACATTCCATTAGCAGAACTTAGAAAATGAATGCGGCCAAGTACAGTGCCAAATGTTCCACCAAAATGGTCAAGTGTAAACGATGATATGTCAATGAATACTACAAATAACTTTACCGGAAAATTACAAAATATGATTGGACATCTTGATGGTAAATCTCCTGTTGAAGTATTTGATGTGATGATGAAGTTGTAAATTTTATTCTGGAAGAAACCCGGTTATATGCAGCACAAAAAAATAATCATGGTACAAATTTTTATGAGTATAATGGTTTTTAGGGGATACCACTCTATCCACTAAACTCCGCTGAGGATACTCGAAGGCCGATCGTGGCGAATAATATGTCTAAAAATAAATTTATGACAACAACCAAATAAACATTCAGGACAAAATGGCTAAAGTTCGACCTCTGACGAACAAATTTTGCAAAAAGTTTCAGCAATTGGGTTACATGCAAGAAAAATTATGAATCTATGAGGCAATGGTTAAGTATTTTGGAAGCCATTCGTCAAAACAATTTATTAGAGAAAAGCCTATACGATTTGGATTTCAAAATTGGATGCTAAACGAGCAGCTCCCGTTATTTATATAGCTTTGATACGTATTGTGGTGCTAAAAATGTCAAACCTTCCATCAAAAAAACTTTACCATTGGAATCAAGAGTTGTCCTTGATCTGCTGGAAACTATCCAACATCCAACGGATCATAATTACTTCACCTCACATGATCTTTTCTCTCTTTTGAGAACAAAATAGTTTAGAGCTACTGGCACAGCTAGATAAAATCGCATCAAAAAATGTCCTCTGAAGTCAAGCAAGTATAAATATGACTCAAGCAATGGTCTGGTTTTTGCTAAATGCAATGACAACAGTGTCTTTATGCACATAAAATTAAAATTGGAGGCAAAAAATGGTGGGGGCCGATTTTCACATTCATGCTGATTTCAAGCCACGAATTTTAGCGACGATTCGCTTTCGTTACAACGAGCTGTAGCTAAACACTAAAAAGAAAAGAATACAAGACTATCAGTTCTGCCAAGTGTTGCTGCCAGGGCTGGGGCCCATTTTTCAAAGCGAATAGAACAGCCACGAAGATGTCGAGTATATCATCAGAGAACTAGATGAATCTGCGAACTTTGTGACATTGCGTTGTGCGTAAAACGAGAATGGTTCAGAAAAGCTCATTCCAAAAATTAGTGGTTCAGTTTTTACCATTGTACTCGTTTTTAAAGTGCTTTGAACTATTTTCAATGAATTATATAAACATTTTTTTCCTTTAATGCTTCTAAATAAATAAAAAAACAAAAAAAAAATAAAAATGTTCTTTTTTAAATAAGGGTGGTTTTAAATGGGTTAAAAGGAACGCAACCACGACCCCCTATCGGCGTCCAAAACTCATGGGCCGACCGATCTTCCATGTTCAGTACTATAGGCTGGCATGAAGCTATGCAATGCGCAGATGGTAACTTAAATCGGCCCTATAGCCGTACGACATCGAGTTGGCAGTAATTGTGTAAAGTAAGACGGGGAAAAGAACCGCGAAAGGCCAGAAAGTGCTTCGGCACCAGAAAAAAGGCATGGAGTAAAATAAATAAAGATTAAAAAAATAAAACGTGATTCCTTCATTCTATATATGATTATTGATTCGAATTTGTTTTCAAATGGTTCAGTAAAGTGTTAGAAAATTAATGACATTTTTATGAAATTAGTGACATCTATGTTTAAGTAGTAGCAATATTAGTAGTTTTATAATAGTTTAGTTGTATTGCAGGTTATAACAGAATAGTGTAGATGAGAACCGTTGTGATCAGTCCCAGTAGCATAAAAGCAATAGTGAGTAGCTGGAAAATTCTAAAGTGGTGTTAAAGTGAAAGTAGGGGTGTAATTAAAAATAATTGTAAATGGTGTGTAAAGAATATAGTATAGAAGAGGTGTAAATTACGAGAGATGATGTTTTAAACACTGACAGAAATTCGTACCAATAATTACAAACATATTCACACGTATTAGCATTTTCCATAACACATATTAAATTACCAAATTACACATACGATCTAAAGTGCCAATTAAGTATATCGAAACCAAAATCAAAATATTTTTACCCTCTGTAGTAATTTATAAATTTATAATGCTAACTTTAAAATACAAAATTGCAATAAAGCACCATCCTTAAATAAATAAGAACACTACCAGAAGATGAATTTTTCGTTCAAAATATTTTTCACATTTTCTCATGGGAATTTCCAAATTAAAATAAATAAATAATAGATTTTTCATTTTTATTTTCTAAATTGTTTTTTTATTTTTCATTGTACATCTCGTTTGTAAATATTTTATTATAAATAATTAGATTATATTTATTGTTTGCAAACCTCACTCGTACTACAAAAGTTACTTTGCAAAAAAAAAAAAGTAAAACGGAAAATTTTTGTCGTCTTATAAATTTTAAATTTATCTCATTTCGTATTTGATTAATATCTACAATATATCAATGTCATAATATTTGTGTTATTGATAAAATGTCCAAAAATTATCATAATCATAATAATACAAATATTTATTATTTATCCAAATATTTTATCATAATACATATTTTATGTTTTGTTTTGTCATTTCGATTTATGTTAAATACATAAATTAGTGATGTACTACTGGTACTTGGTAATTTAATGAATTGATCGTTTTTTAATTGCTGGATTATTATGTGGTGCAATAAAATGTATATCTGTTGTACTCGAGATTTAAGAGCAACATCTTTATGTTGAAGTAAATAGCAGAGACTATGTTTGAACATTTTTTAAGGCAAAGTTACGGAAGTGGAAGAATAACAAGACCACAAAGTCAGCAGGTTACGAATTGATTGATTGATTGATTCTGAATGTACCACCAAGTTCTTACATAGGAGCTCCCGGATGACGCCGGGCCCACCGTACACTCGTTTTTACATATAACAAAACCGAAGGATTGGATTGGTTAATTAATTGGGACTAAATCAGCCCGGTTACAGACACCTAGATAAAGTCATCAATTAGTAACACAATATAATTCTAATCTACACAATCAGCAATTAAAAATATATACAAAGAAATATTATTTCACTAGCATCAGTAGGTTTCCTGAAATCTAATACTAAATTAATATGTTCCTGAACAAAAAAAAAAACAAAAAAATTACCAAATGATATCTGGTTCCAACAATCTAAAATCAGCTAGGTAATACATCAATAATGGGTACCTGGCACAGTTCCAGAATCCCAACACTCAAACAAACTGAACCAGAATTAAACAAAACTATCCAAGCAATCAGGAATCATCAAGATGACAGAAATCAACAATAAGCAGCTAGTATAACCGTAGAATTCAGACAACCAAACAATCCAGTTGACTGTTCAACGCCTGGATTACAAAATAAATGAATAAGTAAACATCAAAATAAGACATTCGAAAACAATCTATGGTCGTCAACCATTGTATATATCAACAAATTTACAACAGTGTTAGCCAACCAAAACCCCCACCAATCCACAGTCTCCTTCCCGAACAACCTACAAAACAATTTAATCAAAGAAACGTCACGACCCCCGAAAAGCTATCTAAACACAGCAACATTCAACTGCACTCCAAATCCACTCTGCAGCCTCTAAGCCATCTACAACTTCAAAAGATCAAGCCTCCGCTGAACAACAAACCCACAAGCAAACCCGACAGCCACTATGATTTCTATCCTGTCTGCACCTCCGACTTTAAACTAAAATTCTATTTTCAATTAGAAAGCATTACGGCCACAAGATCCCCTGCAACCAAAAATCACCACCAGAACCAAATAAATTAGCCCAATTACCAAGAAACACATGAGACACCGACAACTACTCCAAATCGCTAAAATAGGTCTCTCCAAAAATCTCCGAAATCAAACCGTGGAAGAAACCACCTCTACAAACAATCATAGTCAAATGTACCAAGAGAATTGTGCAATACCCATCCAGGAGCACTCGATACTCGCTCCTCTACAGCAAAAACCCAATCAAACTGCAACACCTTAAATTATCTCCGAAACGGTCCCATCAGACGGCACGAATCCTCCCACCATGAAACCACTCCCATCCACCGAGCGACTCCCGGCCAACATCAGCATTCAACAAAACCCACGCGTCACAAAGCCATGACGAATCCATGACAGATCACAAAAGAATCATGGCAACTTTACAGTTCAAAAACTTCAGCGTACCACCGATCATCCCGAAACTCCAAAAATGATTCAGCCCTCGCCAAATCGATGACAAACTCCAACTAAAACTTCCGAAACATTCAGCACAAAACCAATATGGACATACAAATCCAACTTTCAGGCACTGATTCAATACAAAACTGCAAATTCGCCATCATTACTCTAACATTTAAATTAAGCTTTGCTGTGATCCCCATTAAACAATTTCTAGTACTATTTACTATTCCACTCATTGTAGGAAATAAAACCGACACCTGTCAAATTTTTACATAAAACAAACAAAATAAATAATTTGACAAGTGCAAGTTTGTTTTAATTTTCTCCTATCTTGTTCTTGAAATTCAAGCCCTTTGATTTACGCCCGATGCATACATCCCGAGCCCTTTGACCAAGAGATTGTGTAGTACGATTTTGTTAAGTATATTCAGCAGCGTGAATCAGTTGGAAAGGGAAATGATAATGTGTATGGGAATCAAACGGTCGTAGGACATCAGGAATTGATACATGTGTTTCGTTGACAACCTGAATTGAGTATCGATACGTGACTTTAACAACATCTAATCATACAATACGCGCTATAACCAAGCGATCGTCACAGTTCCTGTGTGTAATTCCAAAAAATTACAATGATTTTTAATAAAACGTCTTATTTATGAGTTTTCTTAACCCTTAAATGCCCATTGTATCTTAAAAAATACAACCATGTTTTTCAATTATATTTCCGGGTAAATCACCAAATTTGAACTTAAACAGTCTTTTCCTGTTAAATACTCTTCATTCTCTTCATCCTCATTGGGCCTATTTTTTTATTCAACCTGAGCGTGTATAGTGTTGCCTAGGGTGCTGAGAGCAAATCTACACTGAACGCAGGTTGCTCAGAGCACAATCACCAAGAGTACTCAGCATTAATTTGGATTTTCTGAATAATTCTAATTTTACATAGGGTGGCGCTGAAAGTAACGTTATGATTTATTTAATGAATAACTTTTTTGATTATGATTTTATTTAACGTTGGCATTTATTAAAATTTAGATTATAGTTTGGAAATATGTTCACATTGTGTTTCGAAGATAATATCTTTCAAATGGTGCCCATTGTTTGCTTCGGCCTGTCGTGCTCTTTCCAGAGCATTTTTCATAAGCTGCTGGTTCTTGGCTTATTGGCATACACCTTACCCTTTAGATAGCCCCAAAGAAAAAATTCGGGAGCTGTTAAATCGGGCGAACACGTGGCCAGTTAAAATTAGCAAAACGCGATACTATTCGGTTGACAAAAATTTCCCGCAGGAGCACTCCATCTTGTTGGAACCACATTTCTGGATTATTCTCTACCTCTGGCCTTAAAAAATTTTTAATAATTGCCCTTCAATACCGGGCTATTCACATTCACATTAACCGCAACTTGTTCGTCGTTTTCGAAAAAATATAGCCCAATGATCCTTTCTGAAGTTATTCCACACTGTACATCTAAGTCGATGCATTTGATCTTCGATAATTATTCTTGGATTATGAATGCCCCATATTCTGCAATTTTGTTTATTCACGTGACCTTTGGGGTGAAAATGGGCCTCATCGCTCATTATGAGTTTGTGAATAAACTAGTTGTTTTCTAGGAACAATTCTTGAAAACGGCGACTATATTGAATGCGTATTTGTGCATCATTTGGTTTTATCTCGTGAACCAATTGAATCTTATATGCAGAAAGGTGTACCTTAAGTAAAATTATTTGCATGGACCGACTAGACATTACCAACTGCTGAGAACGTCGTCTGGTAGTAGTTTCGGGATTTTCCTCAATACTTGCTTGCACCCAAGCAATGTTTACATTATTTTGAACTGCCCGAGGTCGACCAGCACACGGAAGATCATAAAAAGCTTCTTATTGCCGACAACGCTGAGCCAATAGATAAATTGTTGGAGCGCTAGGTGAATTTCGAACACGAAGGGAATTTCGATATGATCTTTATGTCTGAATATGAAATTCCCTCAAAAAATTTAACTAACAGTAGCACATAAGCCAACAAAGAAAACGGAAAATAATAAAAAAGGAAGCACTATAATGAATACAGGCATAAACAAACTGAAATGTAATGATTGCGAGGAGTCGGCAAACCGGTCGGTGTTTTATTACGTAAAAGATGTGGGACACAGTCCAAATGCGCAGAACATCTGAGTCATCAACAGCACACTTAGACAGGATATCACAACAATTCAGAAATCCTTCACAGAATGAAAAAAGGCGAAAAATGAATAGAATAGAGAAGTATACAATTCATCAACACAGGAACAACCCACAATTATTGAACGATAGGATGCCGTACAACGAAATTTACGAATATATAAAGGAAGATTTGTGAGCCAAAAATTACAATAAAGAAAATAGCTGACGAAGAGATAACTCTCGAAAATAAAAATTAAAGTGTGAAAATAATGGAAAATAATGATGAATCTATCTTCGCTTACGGAAGATGAAGTTCAAGAACTTATTTTTAATATATATGATAGCTCCGACGATTTAGATCATGATGGTGATGAATTGTCGCATCGATATTGGTACAACAGTTATCGATTCATTGGATGAAAATGGTAATGGAAATATTCCAGGAAGTTTCAGTATATCTACAACTATCGATACTTTTAGTTCTGGACAACCAGCTTCATTGCAAACTGACTCAAATAACAAAAAAATTTATCGGAAAAGCAAAACTTGGTTTATCATGAAAAATAAATCAAATTTAGAGGGAATTTTGCTATTCCTGCAAATGTACAAGAATTACAAACTCTCTTCAAATTATGGTCGCTCTTATTTTCGGAATACTTGGAAAAAGCTATCCTGGAAGAAACAAGAAGATACTCAGGTCCAAATGAGTTATTTCCATTTGATGTACCAGATTTACGCAAATTTATCGAAATTCTCTTTTATATGACGTATCACAATCTTCCAAGTGTAAGAGATTACTGGTCCGATAATAATCACCTGTCAATATTATAAAACAACAAACGAGCCGACCGCGCTCCCACCAGCTCGTGAAGAGCCGAAACGCGATCGCCTTTTCCTTCTCAAACGCGTATTAAACGCATTCCACAGTGCGTGCAGTAATATTCCGAAATTCGGAAGTTTTTTCGTTGATGACTAAATGTGCTCATCTAAAATTGGACATTTCATGAAGCAGTATTTAGATTAGTTCGTGAGGTGCCAAGTTTTCTAAATTATATAATTTACCTTGATAATTATTATACAACAATCCTTTTGCTATTATATTTGGGAACCCGAAGAATTCTTACTATTGGTACTATTCGACGAAACAGAATAAAAAATTGCAAGCTTCCCGAAGAAAATGATATGACGAAATTCGAAAGAGGAAGTAGCCGAGAACATGGCGCATCAATTTATGGGATACGAGTAGATGTAACATCGCTATCGTGGAAAGACAATCGTATCGTCAATCTCATTTCAACATATGATGGTGCGAAACAATTTTTAACTGACCAGCAAGAACCTCCACCGCCAGCCATTAAAAGAAACGACAAAAAAGAGAAAAAAGTAAAATTGATCCCTCGTCCACAAACTATACAGGATTATACATAATTTCCATATGGATGGAGTTGATTTAATGGACAGTCTAATGGGACGCCACAAGATTTATATAAAAACCCGAAAATGGACAAACATAATTTTCTATCATTTATTGGGTATGACATGCATTGATTGGTTTCAAGGTGGAGTTAGCTGACACCTTATTTTCGTACAAATCAATCCAAGCTATAAAGCGTGGACGCCTAACTCTTGAACCTCAAATTCAGGCAAAAACAAAGAAACCAAACGCATCTTCCGCTCCTCCAAGAGATACTCGATTAGATATGACTGAGCATTGGGTAATTTTGAATTCAAAGGGAAGATGTAAATATGCCGGTTGTAGTGGACTAAATTTTTTGTAAATCTATGTCTCAAGCTTAGTACTGAGTTCAAAATGAAATGAAATTTTACCACGGTGTTCAAAAATCTATTTATTTATTTTCGTGTGAAATGAAATATAAATTAAATTTACAAAATTTGATTTTCGTCAATCACAACCAAATGTCAAAATTTCACTTGAAAATAATGTGCCGAGACATTTTTCTCACATGAAAATAATTTGGAGAGTTTATGCGCTCCAACTTTGACGTATTAAACATACTTGAATTTTTCGCTGGTGAACTGAGTACTACAAAATGAAAACAGAAGTGAAATTTTCCATTTTTAATTTCACTTTGATAAAATCGTATGAAGATTTCTCGCGAAATCGAACTGAGTATTGGACTTCACTGCTGAAAAAAACTGTTTTTTAAATATCACTTTGTTCGGTTTTGTCTTCATGAAATGTGTCCTAGCCGTCTCAGTCGACCGTAGGCCAAATTTTTGCACTTGTATTCGAAAGTGACCACTGGTCTAATAGCGCCCTGCAAATGCTAAGTTTTAATGTTTCAGTAGAATGTTATTATTAGAAAATTAAATTTTTCTCCGATATTGCCGGTTCCAAATATTTAAATTTTTCTTATTTTCTCAGATTACGTATCTTCTGAATTAAATTTTCTACATAATGGCATTTTTACGGTATTCGCTTATTTGGTTCTCGCTGCGATCATTTTAAGGCCAATTAAGTTAGGTGATACTCTAGAGGATTTTGTATAACATATAAATTGTTTACCTTGGGAACACGTGGCCGTTTAGTACACGCTGCTTCATAGTTGAATTTCTCATATATAATGCATTCAATATCATTCTTCTATGGAAACTGCACTTCAGATCGAAGGAGGCGGGGAGTCTCTTTCCTCGTGAAATCCGATACAGAGAGTTTTTTGAAAAATCATATTTGGGACTTCGGTGATACAGCGAATGCTAAAGCATTGAGACCAATATTACGTAAAATAAAATAAATTGCAATAATTGACCATACAGGGTAATCCAAAAGTCCATGAACGATCAAATTTCTTGAGGCATAATTTTTTTGCAGATTCGGATTCTACGTTAATTTTCATCAATCGAACAACGACGTGGACGCAGTAGAGATTTTTTTCAGTTAGCGTGCAAGTTTAAGTTAGTGTCCACGCTTCTCACCATTTAATATTCTTGCTAACCTCATTTATTTTCCTGCTCAAATTGATATCCCACATTTTCTTGGAATAGTTTAAATAAAACGGCCCTAACAAGATATCTTTGTTGTCCATCACTAATTTACTACTGCGGAGTGCTCTGCAAAATCTTACTAGAGTATTAACAGCTCTACTAAAGAATAAAAAGTTCTTCACTGCGTTCTTACTCTGCCAATGATGATATTGTCAGAGAAAAAAAGATATCAGTTCTCATGATGCGGGAGTTTAGTGAAAGGAAAAGTTCATAAATAGGCGTTGATCATTTATTCTATGAAATGCTCCCGAATCGTGCACATATTTCACAATCTGCTGTTTATCGAACCATTAATCGAATCGAAAGAATTGGATCAGTCAAAAATGAAACACGATCTAAAAAAACAAAGCTATTCCATACGACTAGGCGCCCATGGAAGTGGTATTCCATTTATAAAAGGAACAATTGCTTAGTCACCACTGTGCAAAAATGATGGTTCGATTCAACAGAAATAATCAATTTCTTCACTTGTTTCTCTGAGATGAGGTATTAGAGATGTGGTATTGGAGATGAGGTACACAGTAATCGTAGAAATTAAAATTGACCTGAAATATTCTGTAGTCGTATTATTGGGCTTCATTTATGGCAATACGAAAGAAATTGAAAAAATAAATTCGTATAGAGTCAAATTAAATTATTTTCTGGAGATCTTAGAGTGGACTAGTTGTGGCTTTGCCAAGAGAAGTCGAGAAAACATAATTTGGATAGGAAATGAATGGAGGTTTTCCGAAATATCGAATGATGAGAGGCAAAGAGACAGACCTAAAGCTAGCACTCTAGTGGGAACACAATACTACGTCATTTACGTTGTTGTTGGAAGTAAAGAAACCTGCCATTATCTTATATAGAATTCGAATCTGGAAAAAATATGTTTTCATTTAAGAATCAAAGTTGCACTCGCCCCACCCGCACTTAACGGGGATGGAAGTTGAGTGTGATATCATAAATTTTGTAAATCTTGAACATGTATTACTTAATTTTACTTAAAATACGTAAATTTAAATTTACGTAAAACAACATTTTAAAACATCTACGAGTATGTGTATGTTTCTGTTTATGTGTGCGTGGAGTCGTGTAAACTAAATATTGTTGGTTCTCTACAACCCAGACCGATTGACTAATTGGAGTGAAACTTTATCCATAAATTGCGAGATCCCAGCGATTTTTGTCAAAAAAGTGGCAGCTTCCAAAGGAGCTTTTTCATTTTTCACAAATATTTTGAAAATCATCTCAATTATGAGAAAATCAACTACGCACTAAAATATTCTAAATATAATATTCAACAATCTCGGTTCAGCTAAATTTGTCAAAACTTACTTTCTTTCATGTAGTAAAACATGAAGGGGTTTTACGTCTAATGTTCATAGATCTCAAATACGCTACACTTCTGGTTCTGGCAAATTTATGGAAAATGCTTTAGTATGAAGTTTTATTCCGAATAGTCAATCCGCTTGGTTTGTAGAGACGCCGAATTTTGGTGAAATAAAGTTTTTTTTATCACAAATCACCATTTTCGGTAAAATTTAAAATATGACCTGAATAAATTTTGTTTGAAATTTAATTTACAATGTTCTTCAATCAACAACCTTTCAAAATATTTGCAAAAAACGAAAAAACTTTTATAGAAGCTGCCACTTCCACTAGACCGATCTCGGCCAAGAATCATTGACTTCTTCTTAACTATGGAAAAAGCCTAAATATTAAGTTTCATCCTGAACAATCAATCCGTATGGACTGTACAGGGACCAAATCTTTCACTAAAATCGTCATTTCCGCTTAAATTTTGGAAAGTTTTTCTCCTGAATGATATACTTTTCAAAATATGTACAAAAAACGAAAAATCTCTTATTGAAGTTGTCACGTCCGGTGGGAAAACGAAAAGGGTCACAAAAAGTAGCTTTTAAAATAATGTGTGTGTGTGTGTGTGTGTGTGTGTGTGTGTGTGTGTGTGTGTGTGTGTGTGTGTGTGTGTGTGTGTGTGTGTGTGTGTGTGTGTGTGTGTGTGTGTGTGTGTGTGTGTGTGCGTGTGTGTGTGTGTGTGTGTTTTAACCGGGTAAAGTGAGGAAAATCTTCTATCTTTTCTCCTCTCAGCGTCTCAACCTAACATTGAGATTGCCACTGCTATCTAGCCGTATCGCGATGTTCCTCTCTAGTACGCTCTAACCATCTCAGCTCCTTAAACACCACTGCTGCCATGTGGCTTACTGCATTCCAATTACTTTCACACACAAGCATTAGCTCTAGTATGTTATCAGGTGCTACGGGCTGCCCGAGGACACTGGACAGTTCTATTCGAGTTGTCTCGAACCTTGGACATTGAAAGAATATATGTTCCACATCCTCTTCTGATCCTTTGCAGGCAGGACATTTCGGTGTGTCGGCATGTTTAAATCTGTAAAGATATGCACCAAAACAACCATGCCCACTTAACAACTGCGTCAGAAAGTAATTAATTTCACCATGTCGCCTATTAATCCACTTATTGATGGATGATATAACGCGATAGGTCCACCGGCCTTTCTCCGAGCTATCAAAGCGCCTTTGCCATTCTATCATGGTTGCAATGCGTTCTGATGCTCTACTTCCTAGGTTTTCTCGACACACATACCACTTCTTCCTTTCCTTTGCAAGTTGATCGATGGGTATCATCCCTGCAATAACGAGCGTTGCGTCATCGGATACTGTCGGAAAGCCACATATAACCCTTAAGGCACCCAGTCGATACACCGATGCCAGCTTGCATCTATACGATTTATTGTCCATCGTATCGCTCCAGATAGGTGATCCATACAGGATGATGGATGTTACCACATTTGCCAGCAGAGTCCTACGACTCTGTCTTGGTCCACCAGTGTTGGGTATAATCCGGGAGAGGGCTGCAGCTACATTGGCAGCTTTCCTGCTCACTATCCTTAGGTGCTTCCTAAAATTTATACGTGCATCAATTTGGACACCAAGATATCGTAACGAAGGTTGTGAGGGGATTAAAACTCCGCCAACATCAATATGTACAGTCTCTATCACCTTCCTACTGGTAATTAAAACTGCTTCGGTTTTATGGTCAGCCAACTGGAGTCCATATGAGATCAACCACTGTTTGATAATTATAATGGCCAATCTACGTATCTCCATTATTTCCTCTATGGTTTTCGCGACTACAACAACGGCAACGTCGTCCGCAAATCCATCAACCTCTACGCCATCGGGTACGTTGAGCCTCAAGACGCCGTCGTACATGATGTTCCATAGTAGAGGCCCCAATACTGATCCTTGAGGAACTCCACCCGTAACTTTGTATTCTATGATCCCATCGTCCGTATTATACATCAGCATTCTATTGTGAAAATAATTCGAGATAATCCTCCTTATGTACATCGGTACATGCAATTCAAGTAGGGCATTGAGAATGCAGTCCCATCTGGCTGAATTGAACGCATTTTTGATATCCAGCGTAACCACGGCACAATACTTTTTAGAACCGTCCTTCCATCTTCTACCTTGTGTTGCTTCCTTTGCAACTTTAACGACGTGTTGAATGGCGTCGATTGTCGATCGGGCCTTTCTGAATCCATACTGGCTTTCGGCGAGGTCTCCGGCCCCTTTCACAACTTTCTCCAATCGATTATAGATTATGCGCTCTAACATGCACTCTCGAATGGCGGCCTTTAATGCAATATTTGGAATATTGTCAGGCCCAGGAGCTTTTGAATTCGCAAATCGTTGATATGCATCTATCAGCTCTTCTGTGGATACCAAGGGAACTTCTTCTTCCATGCCAGGTATTACATCAATGGCGTTGATCAGATCATTTTGCTGCGGGAATAAGGCGGAAACAATTCTGTTCAGCATCATTGGGCAAGTGGGAGGTGAAGCATTTGCGTTTTTGTTTCTGAGCCTATTCATGACGATTTTGTAGGGTCTCCCCCATGGGTCATGGTCCACTTCTTCGCACAGCTCTTTCCAGCATTCACGCTTACTCGCCTTAATTGCCTGTTTAAGTTGTTTTCCAGCATCCAAGTACTTCTCGCGCAAGCTAGGATAGGGCTCCCTACCCCAGGCACCGATGCAGTTGTGCAATTCGCTCAGTCCACCAGTATGCTGATTGACGATGACTATTTAATTGTCTTTCTACCTTAGTTTTAGAGCAGGCGTCCGTGATCATACTTATTATCTGCGCTGCTTTTGCATTGGCAGTCCCCAGGAGGTTCGGCTTTGCAAGAACTAGGTTAAATAGATCTTCCTCGAAGGTACTTGCCCTCCAAAACGCTGGTTTCCTTTGAAGTTTTGTACGTCTATTTTCCATTGCCAGTTTTATTTCAAAAATAATGGCTTGGTGGTCGCTATGTGTGTAGGGTTCACTGACTTTCCATGTGATCACCAAACGCATCAAAGAACTGCTGACGAATGTCAGATCAATTACTGAGGAGGCACCATCTTTTTGGAAAGTCGGTGCATCACCATTATTGAGAAGCACAACATCCATGGAGGAGAATGCCTCGAGCTGTGTCACTCCTCTTCCATTCGTAGTTTTACTTCCCCATTCCGTTGCCCAGGCATTGAAATCACCAGCAATGACGACAGGATTTCGCAACCAAGCATCAGCAATCAATCGGTCCAAGTAATGCTTAAACTCTTGTATTGTGGCACTAGGTGGTGCATAGCAGCTGTAGATGTACAAACCATCCACTTTCGCTCTTACAAATCCTGCGTTTAAATTATTAGCCCTTTCCTGTATTGCCCATCTGCCACAAACCCATATTGCGGCTTTACCTGTTGCATCAGTTGTCCAGTTACACCCTTCCAAATTTATGTATTGTTCGCACAGGATTGCAACATCAACTTTCGCTTCATGCACAGATTGTAGCAATGGTTTAGATTTAGCTGGAGGAACTTCATAGACGCTGAACTTTTTTCAACGCCTCTACGTAAGCTATGCAACTACCACTGCCTGCTATATGGTTGTGTGTGTGTGTGTGTGTGTGTGTGTGTGTGTGTGTGTGTGTATGTGTGTGTGTGTGTGTGTGTGTGTGTGTGTGTGTGTGTGTACATGTGTCTGCGCGTGGTGTCATGCAGACTAAAAGTCCTCTCTACAGCCTGGTTTGACTGATCAAGATGAAACTTCATACATAATTTTTGTTATAAATTGAGAGATCCCAGAGAGATTGTTTATAATTTATGTTAAATATGGTAAACTATGAACATTATCTCAAAAAATAAAACAACGTGAATATTTATCCCAGAAAACAAAAAATAACACAGAAATAAATTCCAACCCGTATCGACTTGTCATAACGATTGTTGCTTACCCAAAAAGATCCAAGTTCAAGGATCCAAGTTGGTCCGTATGTTGAGATTGGTGCTATAGGTCCATATATGTATGGCCCAAGTATGACGGAATTTAATTTATGGTTCCCAGGAAACACGAGTTCCGGAAACTGAAGTAAGCCGTATCGACTGGTAATGATGCCCACTAATCACAATAAAAATCTCAATTCGAACCAGTTCATATTAACTTACCATAACGATTGTTGCTTACCCTAAAAATTCCAGTTGAATTGTATGTTGAGATTAGCAATATAGGTTCTTATATGTGTGGCACAAGTATGACGGAATTTAATTTTTGGTTCCCAGGAACCACGAGTTCTGGGAGCTGAAGCAAGTCGTATCGACTGGCAATGAAGACCACTAATCATAATAAAAATCCCAAGTCGATCCGTATGTTGAGATCGGTGCTATAGGCTTTTATATGTATGGCCCAAGTATGGCGGAACTTAATTTATGGTTCCCAGGAACCACGAGTTCCGGAAACTGAAGCAAACCTTATCGACTGGTAATGACAATAAAAATCCCAAGTCAACCCGTATGTTGAGATTGGCGCTATAGGCCTATATGTGTATGGCCCAGTATAGGAGAACCAGTTTTTTATTAACGGTTCCCAGGAACCAAGAGTTCCGGAATTCAAACCAGTTCGTATCGACTTGCCATAACAATCGTTGCTTACCCTAAAAATCCCAAGTTGATCCGAAGTATTTAAATTAGGGTTCCCAGGAACCACGAATTCCGGAAACTGAAGCAAGCCGTATCGACTGGTAATGATGATCACTAATCACAAAAAAAAAACCAAGTTGATCCGTATGTTGAGATCGGTGCTATAAGGGTTAATTTTTTTTATAAATTATATTTTTTAATGATTTTTCTGTGTTATATTTTGTTTTCTGGGATAAATATTCGCGTTATTTTATTTTTTGGGATGATGTACATAGTTTACCATAGTTAACATAAATTATAAACAAATCCTGGGCTGGGATGATAATGCAGTTTTAGTGTTGCCTGATGACATATTATTTTTCTGGGATGAAATCCTGGGCTAACTTCACAGACATTGATTTTTGGCCGAAATCGGCACACCGGAAGCGCAGTTGCCATAGGAGCTTTGTCGTTTGTACCAAATAATTCGGAAAATATAACATTTCCGACAAAAATGATCATAAAATAAAAATTTTTAAATAAAATTTGCAATAATATCAGCACGGACAATTTTTAACATAAAACAGTTTTCAACAAAAATTCGGCCCAGCTTCCGTAGGAGCTTTCAATGTTTGCAAAATATTTTGAAAAGTACGTACAAAAATTCGGTCCCTACACATCCCGTGTAATTGATCGCAATGAATCCGCATACTTAAGCTTTTTCCATAATTGTTAGATCCCAGTGGTATTTGGTCTAAATCGATCCACCGGAAGTGGCACATTCCAAAGGAGCTTCCACTAGATTTTTCGAATTTAAACATTTAACAATACAGCTTAGACGGATTGACTGATCGAGGTGAAACTTAATGCTTAACCTTTTTCGATAAATTGGAAGATCACAGTGATTTTTGGCCGAGATTGGTCTAGCAGAACTAGCAGCTTTCATAGGAGCTTTTATGTTTTTTGTAAATATTTTTAAAAGTCAATAATTGGGGTTTTGTTCCAACCTTGCCTTCTAATCCCATTTAAAATGAAAGTTTAAGACTTTTCCGTCAGAGGATCTCTATTATTAAAGCTTTACTAATTATTTTTAATCAGCTATAATAATTAATTTCCGTCAGTGCTTTATTGAAAGCAAAAATTGAATGATTAACTAATACTCTAAAACGTTTTTAGAAGAGAAAACAATTAAAGCATTAAAACTGCAGAATAAGTTTCAATCAAAATTTGGATATTTTTTTTAAAATCTTACCGGAAATGACGAGCTTTGATGAAAAAAGCTTTATACATTTTTGCAGTGAAGATTTAATTTTCAAACAGGCTTAACCGTGTTGGCATTCTGTAACTGAACGAGGAATAATGACTTTTTATTATACAGGACAGCTTTTACCAAAAATCTGGTGCAGGTTCAATTTTTCGCTTTCGTAACGAAGTGTATTCGAGATCTAAGTGATTCGTGGTAAAAGAAAGTCGGGTGTTGACCGCAACATATTCACCGCTCCGTTTTATACTGAAGAATTGTTTCCGGAAATATTTCGCACTGGTCGCTCGTCTCAATCTATCAGTGTGTTATCGTTAAATAATTTAATTTTCATTGTTGGGTACCAAGGCACAAAAATAGAAAACACCCCAATGTTTTGTTATTTGTAGAAAATTTATGTTAAAAGAGATTTCCAATAATAACAGTGTACTAATAATAGTTATAATAACAATAATAATAATGAAAAATCTGTCATCGACATTTTTTTTTTATTGTATTTTGTGTAGCTCCAGCAAATTGGACGGTAACACAATAACACTTTATGCACATAACAATACGGGGTGGTGACGACAGGACGACGATGGCAACAGCAACAAGAACAGGAAAAAATTGAATTTTAATTAATTGAAAATATATAAATAAAATAAAAACATTTTATTTTTAATTAAAATATAAATTTGTTGTTCTGAACGAGGACGACGGCGATGACGACGACAACGGAAGGTACTCGTATAATTTAAATTTTATTATTTAATCGGATGTGTTCTTCTAGATATTATGGTGAGGTGTTTTTCCTGATCACATATTCAAACGTCTGTGAATTTAATGCGCTCATAAATATAAATAAATAAAAAATTCTGTCAAAATCAAACGTGTAAGTTCAAAAATCGATTGATATGCATTGGTTGGATTTAATGAAAATCGACTTTTCCAATTTTTTATTTGCGTTTCAGCTCTCTACTTTATAAATTTTTGAATGTATTGGTTAGATGAAAGTCGACATCGGTATTAATTGTAACTGACGTAATTTTCACTCCAAGTGTCAACAGTTTTTCACGTTTTTATATTTCTGCCTAATTTTTTCAACTAAAATATTTAAATTTAATTTAGTTAAAAGTATTTGTTATTTTTATTGCTGCATGGTTTAGAATTAGACATTGCAATATAGGGCAGTTTAAACTAATAAAAGGATTAAAACGGAATCGTAGGTGGTAATTTTTGTAATGAGCCTACACAAAGAAACTTCTTAGACCAATTTTTTTTTGATTTTACATTGATGCTGGGGATGTCACCGGTGGTCATTGGTAATGTGGCCGCTGAAATATGATTGATAGCACGTCTTGTTGTTCTCAGAACTCCCCTCAGTCTAATTTCGAATTTATTTTATGTTTTTCACTGTGCCACGCAAAACTGAGCTAGAAGTGGATATAACCACGTGCTGTTGGCCCGCATCATTTTTTCTCGAGTGAATATAATTTCACACATGGAAATGACTTCATAAGAGCGCCTAATCTTATTTACATTTTAAAAATGTTTACATTTTCTGATGTAACAGATTGTTTAGAGTTAAATCGTTAAAATCTCCAGTACAGAGTGGCCCATATTTTGTATTTTTTTCACTTTTAATTTTCCAGTATTAGCAACAACGTTTGGGAGATTCAGTAGCCATGTATAGGTTTGAGGAACGAGCAAAAATAGTTGAGTTTTGTTTTTGCTAGTCAAAATTCAATAATTCAAGCCTAAAGAAAATTTCGAAATTTTTATAACACCAGAAATGCACCATCACGCAATCAAGTATGCATCTAGTCGCTCGTTTTCACTCATCGGGATCTGTTAGTGACTTATCTCGGAGTGGAAGACCGCTTGAACCACGAAGCCAAGATAATATCGAACGAGTTCGGGAGAGCGTAAATGAGAACCCTGAAACATCGACTCGTTAGCGTGCCACTCAGCTTGAAATGTCCAGAACTTCACTGCGTAGAATAATGAAAAAAAAAATTATTGCGGTTTCCGTACAAGATACAAATGGTTCATGAAATTTTGCCGCAAGACGGCAAATTAAACTGACAGTCAAGAAAATTGACTGAATTATTAATGGATGATCCTGATTTTATGAAAAAAATGTTAATGACCGATTAAGCCCATTTCCATTTAAGTGGTTATGTTAATAAGCAAAATTTTAGAATCTGGGGCACTGAAAACCCAAGAGGGATCCAACAGCGTCCATTGCATCTACTTAGAGTCACAGTTTGGTGCGGAATATAAGCAGACAAGATCTTGTGAGCGTTACAGGGCTATGTTAGAAAATTTCTTGTTTCCTGAACTCGATAATACTCAAGAAATGTGGTTTCAACAAAACGGAGCTTCGCCCCATTTGCTTCAGTGACTTATGGCCCACCCTGTACGTACATCAAAAGTATTCCAGAATTGACTCTCATTTATTAATGAGATAATAGATGATGTGCGGGCCAGAGCACCCCATTATTAAGAGAAATTAAAAGTACTAACTCCTTCGTCGAGATATAATTTGTTTTACCTTGCTAAGACAAGTAAATGCCAAGCTACAAATGCTTCAGAAGAAAGCTACGAGATCAATGCAAAAACAAAACGGCTAAGTAGCACTTTAACTAGAACTGATTAGATACAAGCTGCCGATGTTACTGCTTCGGCATCATATCAGTTTACAGAATGCAATTCCTACGAGCTCGCCAACCTAAATGACTCTCTTTAAATAAAGGTTAAGCAAAGACGTTTTTAAGATTCATCCTATTAAAAATAACTCGTGGCCGCTAGGAGGTCCAACCCCGGGACGGCTTTGCAGCCTTTTCAGCGTTGTTTCGTAGGAGCTACAACTACGTTAAATTTAATATTTTAGATTCGTTGGAGTTAATGACGACTTCAAAATCAATCGTAGTTTGTCCGACTGCAGCCGGATTTTTTATTACTGAATACATAGTGTGAAGGACTCTGAAATGAAGACTGAAATAAAAAGATTTCATTTTTCATCGTTTGCATAAATTGCATTATTTCGGTAGCTTTTGCAAGTCTTATTTGTGTTAAGCTACATAGCTTGTGAATGGTCGATCATGACCAAGTAAATGTTCTTGTTGCGAATTTTCTGTAATGCGAACCGTCACATTGTTTGCATATCGGTTCAGCCAATGCGACGTGGAACATATCGTGTGAGAAGACTGTCGTCAAGAACGCTGTCGTACGTCTTGGTCCCTGCGCTTTGTTGATGGTGATTGCGAGAGCTGGGCTTATCGAAAATTGTCTTCGGTTTAAAACAAACGTCAAACGTATATCCGTTGTTAGAGACGTTGTTGCTCCAATTGAGATGATTTCAGAAGTGATGAAAATTGTCAGCAGCATCATTACACTGACGCCAGGCTTCAACAGCAAAACATTTGGTGGTATACCAGATGTTATCAGATTGTTTAAATACTCAACCGTATAGTTTTGTGCGTCATTTGGATCTTCAGAAATATTTGAGTCCGCACTGTAGTAAACTTTGGTCTGGCCTGTAACCAAGCCGATGATCTTACGGATTCTCTTGACCGCTCACCTATGACGATTTGAACAAGCAATTCGTTATGTTGCTCCCTCGCCGCGCATGTTTGTCGTCAGTGTTAAATCAGCGATATGACTCCAAATACCAGTCCACTTGATGCAACTTTCGAGGACATTAATGCGAGTTCCTCTTGGCACACCAGAAAACGTTTGTCAAAAGGCCCCACTGACAACGAATACCTCTCCACTAAAGGGTTTGTCGCTGTTCATCATCTCACGCAAAAGTCGCTCAATACACCGATCATCAGTAAAGCCTTTCAGAGATTTTCTGCTTCCGGACACTTGAAGCGCATCGATGACACTGATGTGTCAGGAATTCTCACATGTAGTTTAAATCCACCATTCACTGTTCGGCGAACTTTTAGCAACAGACCTCGCACAAATTGAAACAATTTGTGTCCGGTTGTGGAAGACCAAACAAAAGTCGTAACTAGTGGACTCAATCGATTGAAGAAATAGTAAATGTAAGGTTCTATCAAGCAGCGTTTCCATTCTTCATCTGAGTCAAGAAATCCACGAGCAGTGGGTAATGCTTTAAATGTATCATATACCACATCGTTGAATTTCCGTAGTGCTTCAAAACTGTTTGTACCTCGAGCACAAAGCCGCATAAGTTTCATGTGTAAATGTTCTTCATCCCTCGGTCTGACTGAGTATATTCTGGCAACGACCTTTGCACCTCTCGCTGAATGTGCATCGTCGCTATTTGTATTGAGTTTGAACCATGATTCAAGCATAGTCCGACCGAGTAGATGCTGCCAGTTAAGCCTCTTCTTCATGTTCCGCTTGGAAAACTATTCGTGGCTTGTTTGGTAGATGAACGAGAATCGCATCACAGTGTGCTTCGTGTGCACTGGCATAACGCGTATTGATCTTTATGTTCTGGAGTTATGAATTTGTCTTCAGCTCGAAGCGCTACCAAGATGTGAGTGTGCGGGAGGCCGAGTTTCAATCAATCGTGTAGCAGAAACTTTGGAAATGTTGTCGATTCTATTCACGGTAGGATCGTACATAAAAGTTTCTTATTTGATTTTAAAAACTAGCGCTACCAAGTTTGGTCCACCAGCTGACCCTCACACGGTGCCAAATTATCCTTCATCTCTAGCCAGTTTTGTTTTGAAGTGATTGTGATGAACTCATCAGGTGGACTCCATTTAGCAGAGATCATTGTTAAAGTTAGCCGAAAATTTCCAGCCGAAAGTGAAAAAAAAACAATAATGCAGATAGTGTCATACAGCCGAAAATTGTCGATAAAGAAGTATAAAAATTATCAAGCTTTAAATGGCTTGTAATTGTCGTTAAAATAATTTGTAATTCAAGATTATGCCAGACAGACTCCGATCTGACTATACCAATTCGATGACCGTAGGTGACTATAGGTAAATTTTAAATATAGATTTTTGGTGGTTTTGAGTTCATCATTCCAGATTTTGCCAGTTAGACATCAGTCTGGCTATGCCGATTCGATAGCCCATGACCATAGGTGATTATAGGTTTGGGTGGGTGAGATGAAGTTATAATGGCGAAATTATGATTTTTCCTTTCTTCTAACGATAAAATCGTCCATCATTCGAGATTTTACCAGATAGTGTCATATTTTATAAGTTTCCATTCAGACAAACACCAGTTATTTGGCAAAATCTCGAATAATGAAATATTTTATAGTCGAAACAACGGAAAAAGGAACATTTCACCAATATAACCTCATCAAACATCAAATTAGCTCAGTCATGTCAGTGTCTATCTGTCAAATCTTGATATACAGACCGTTCATCAGCTAAATGTGACTGTTGCATGGCTATTGTAAAGATGTTGGTTATTATACTGTTAAAGTTAGCCGAAAGTTTCCAGCCGAAAGGTAATGCAGATATTGTTTTTCCAATCCAAGCAATGCATCCATTGCTATCCAATTTGCATCCATTTAGCATTCATTTTGTTGAGAAATTCTGAAGGGGTTGCAGGGGTCTAATTTAGCACAATTTCGCTAATTCATCGTTAATTCAATATATCGAAAATGCATTGAATGGCCTGTCGTTCAAGATAAACTTGCTTTTCATTGATGCCACTATGGTTATTTGATAGGCCATAATGTTGGTCAACTTCGGCCTAATCGAGGAGAAATTCTGAAGGGGATGCAGGGGTGTAATTTTGAAAAAAAAATTCTATTTCAATATATCGAAAATACGTTGAATGGCATGTATCCCCTTCAGAATTTCTCCACGATTAGGCCGAAGTTGACCAACATTATGGCCTATCAAATAACCATAGTGCCATCAATGACAAAGCACGATTATCTTGAACGACAGGCCATTCAATGCCTTTTTGGTATATTGAAATTGAGAATTTTACTAAAATTACACCCCTGCATCCTCTTCTCAAATTTCTCAATAAAATGGATGCTAAATTAATGCAAATCAATATCTGCATTATCATCTTTCGGCTGGGCTAGCGAAGACACTATAGGCATTACCTTTCGGCTGGAAACTTTCGGCTAACTTTAATAAGGTGTTGGTTATTGGCATTTTTCTGTATATTGAAGTTTTGTGCAGCCTACATTATCGACATCATGCGGCTTATTTGAACCTGCACTATCAACATTTTGTGTTGGATTCAGCCACACCTGCATTATCGAAATTTGTCGGCTGAAGGCTTTCGGCTAACTTTAACAGTATAAGATCGACATTATTTCATTGCACCGTTCGCGCATATTACGGAGTGATCCTTCGAAGCTGGATGAGGAATAACTGGAATGAAACTGGATATAACTGGAAATTGGGCGCAGCTGGCGCAGCTTTCTTGTGATACAAGATAATTAAAACTTCTCGAAGCATCTTGCAGTAGTTTATTCACGTACTTCCGCCAACTGCACGCTCATTCCAAGCGTTCCATTCGTGTGAGTGCGCCAATCCTTTGCCGTTTAATCGTACAAATGTAGTTTAATATTTGAATTTATATATTTTACAATTTTATTTTTAAATTTGCTTTGTTATTGAGGTTGAGAAATAGCTAAGTTCTATTCAAATATTCACAATCACACTCAGAATTCATATTGAATTGTCAAATTGAGAACTCAAATTGAATCATATTGATCCCTTTTTTTTCTCAAAAAACTGAAAGATTTTGATTTGCTCTCACTTTTAAATATTATTGAACTCGACCAGCGAAAATGCAAGCCCTGTTGCTTAAAATACCATGAGACCACTGCTTTGTTGGTGAAAAAAGTCAGCATATGGATCTTAGTTTTTATTGCCTAGCCGCATTTAGGAAGTTTGTGTCTCGTTATGGGCGAAGCCGTACTCAAATTCGAAGAATTCACGATGCTTTTGTGTCAGTTAGAATGATGTTTGAAATGTTCTTTCCATTCTTCAGATATGACACCTATCGGTGAGCTTCCATATAACACAGGTTAACGCGACCTCAACAAAATACAACATAGAGTGACGTCACTAATTACTTATCAAAATTAACACTTAAATGTTCTGATCTATGGAGATGGTTTAAATGTCTAGAGTTGTCTCCATACAATTACCTTGTACCGAGTGTTAATTTACATTCTGAAGTTTTAACCCTCGCTCGATCTCCAGCCTAAAGTTCTTATCTCTGTATACCAATATAGGCCGACTTCTGTAATAAATAATTTTGCTGTGCCAATTTTGACACAACACTCGCAGAATAACTTTCCCTACCAGAATACCAATCAGCTCATTTGCTCGCCGATGTCGTCAATCACAGGTTCCATAGATTTATTCTCTGCGGCTAAAACAACAACTTCGATAGGCACAATCCTGAAATGATTGGTTTCATTTCAATCAAAAATTGTTTTCTATAATGACCGGGTATTATCCGGACCTGCAAACTTCAACATCTCATTTGAACACCATTTGAATCCAAACGAAATGAATTTAAAACAAGCCCCAGACTTTGTGTACGTAAACCTCGAAAGTACAAACCTGTGTGAGTGGAACGTAGAGCGAATTAAAAAGTCACTATATCGACCTCATATAGAGATGAGCAAATGGACACTAGCACACTTTAGATCAGACCCATATTAATCTCGAAAGGATTTAAGATGGGATGCATTGAAATAAAATACAAACATTTTCTTGTTGGTCAGACAATATTTGAAATGTGGTGAGAAGAAAATGATTTTCACACACACATTACGTTAATCAAACTAATTTTTTATTTACTTGTCTTCGACTTGTATTATATAGCATAACATACACAATATTTTGGGATGAAACAGTAACAACAACAACAACAACACACGACCGAAAGAATTTCATTATCTACTACTGGCAGCTTCTGAAATAAATAATTTCAAGTTGCTTCGTACACGTCTATATAGGAAAATTTCTGTGAAAATTACAAAAATTCTGTACCAGTTTTATAATATACAGTGATACACTCAGAGACGACGCTACACAGACAAGATATGTGAGATGTGATCTACGAAGAAGAAGAGTGATAAAATTTATGTTGTGCTTAAAGCTCTACTCGTATATGTGCACAAAACCGAAAAAATATGTTAACCCAGATTCGCAAGCAAATTTACACATAGAAGCGCTTAAAATGTTTTATCAGATAATCATCTGATTTTTGTATTTATCCCTGCTTATGTACAAAAAGCTCAATGTGAGTCGAGAGTATATGGAATATGGTACATGTTGCCTATGTAACTATGTTGTGTATGTTTCATATGGTTATACATGAATTTTTCATGAAAATTGTGATAATGCAATAAAAAAAGCATTTCTTGATTTTTTTATTATATTTTATTTAATCTCTATCCTATCATCAAAAATAAAATAAAAAAGCCCCGTGTTTCTTCAAAACCTCATACACATACGTAAGAAAAATCGTGTATGCAAAGTATTTTCATTTTATTTTCGCGCGCTCTAAAGATTGAATTCCAAATGAAAATAAGGCATGCATAATTTATTTTTATTTGTTAAGATTCCGAAATACAATAAAACGGAAAATTTCAAATACGTATACGAAAATCGATAAGCACTAAAACAGAAACACACACACACACACATGCACACAAAACATATAAAACGTGGAAATGGAAATGAAATCGCGAAATATTTCCCAGATCATGAATTTTTATTTATTGCAGAAATTTTAAATTCGTGTATCTTATGTAACATAAGCACGACATTGTCTATTGTCATCTGCCTTTTTTTGTTATGTTTTAACGCCATAAAGGAGGAAAATTTTGATGTGTGCGCGCGTAAAGAAAATTCGACGAAATGTGTTTTAAACATCGCATTGTTTTCCATAAACATGTTAAGTGCTTTGTGAGTTAGTCATGTATGTAGAATGCTGTCACGCGTTGTTTCATTTTCGTTTAATGCCAATCTGGTTGAAACACCAGAATAAATTTTGCACAAAGTAAACAGGACTCGTATGTATTAAGTACACTAAGACTTGCCTTGAATTAGGCAATTTTAAGGTTGATTTGTTACGTTAGTAGCTCCGAGTCACAAATGAAAAATAAAGCGAGAGATTACCATACACCAAATATTTTAAGGCACAAAAGCATAACAGAAAAGGCTAATTAAAAAAGACGATTGCAGAAATCCGCAACTATTGTGCTGCATTAAATTCATTCCAACACCCGCATCACATCCATCGATTTCCATTGCATCGATTCTGAACGTAGTCCACGGCACAACTGGAGGGTAAACGTAGCGTGAACAGAATAAACTGTTTCTGGATACTCTCAATCCTCTCAGAATGACAGTGGTAGGAGGGTGACCAAACAGGAGATTCATACTGCAAAATGGACCGAACAAAGCATACGTATACGGATGTCAAAGTTAACGGGTCACGAAAGCCATTGCAGTTTCGTTTATTGAAGCCAAGCATAATGTTCGAAATAATGGCGTTAACATGTCTGGTTCAGTTCAAAGATCACACCAAGACCCGAAATGAACACAACCCGATCAATGGTTTCGTTGTACAGCTGATATTGATAAAAAACTGGCGAGCGGATACGGAAGAAAGAAATAGTTTACCATTTACTCACGTTTAAAGTCAGTAAGTTGTTAATTGACCAGCTGCAAAAGTGGTTTAAGTCGACTTGAAACATTTCGCAGACTAACACGCTAGAGACCCGGGCGAAAATCTCCATGCCAAACTTAAAACATTTTACAACGTCGTTAATAAATAATGAAAATAACAGTGGGCCGATATGGCTTCGTTGAGGCACGCCGGATGGCGCCCGAAATAATGGGGAAAAAGAATCCAGAATCCCAACAGATTTTCAACGATCTGAGAGATAAGAACGCAACCAGTCGATGGGAATGAAATCACAGACGAGACACTCCAATCTGCTAATAAGAATGGAGTGATCAATCACATCGAAAGCCTTTGCGAAGTCTGTGTAGACAACATCAAGCTGCTGCTTGGTGTTTAGGCTGTCAAATAGATGACCACAAAAAGAGGACAAGTATGACATGGGAGACCTACCGGGTAAACAAGTAAGTAAACTACTAACTGGATAAAATCCATGCTGAAAAGGAGAAATAAGTCTCTTGGTATGGAAGTGCAATACTCTGTGAACCATGGACTCAAACTGTTTGGGTAAGACAGAGAGAATGGCGATCCCACGATAATTACTTACCTCACTTCTATTGTCAATCGCCCCATGCACGATTCTCAGGCGAGAAGATTGAGAGAAACCGTTCAAAGAAACGTATCTCTTTTAAATCCGATTCATCTCTTAAAAATATACCTACGACACGCTCATGAAAGTAGTGAACGATGGAACTGGTGGAATTTTCTTCTTGGGCGCTCCCAGTGGAACTGGTAAAACGTTTTTAATACCATTAATTTTCGCAACGATTCAGGTATTGCAGCTACATTGTTGGAAGGCGGTCGAACAGCACATTCAGCACTCAGAAACTCCAACTTGCAACCTTTCGAGGAATTCTGCGATGACCAAAGTATTGCAGCAAAGCAAATTGATCTTTTGGGATGAATGCACACAAAAAATATTTGGAAGTATTGGACCGCACGATACAAGATTTACGAAATAACCGAAACCGGTTTGGTGGTGTGATGATTCTATTGGCGGGTGACTTTCGACAAACAATTCCAGTGATTCCACGATCAACTCCAGCCGACGAATTTAATGCATGTTTGAAGTCGTCCATTTTATGGGAATATGTCAAAACACTCAAATTAAATATGAACATGCGAGTCGAATTGCAAAACGACCGATCTGGAGAAGTTTTTTCCAAACAATTGCTAGACATTGGTAATGGCAAAATTCCTGTTGACACATCGTCTGAATACAATACATTCCCTGTCAATGTTTGCTACTTTACTCAATCAAAATTCGAACTCATCGAGATGGTGTTCCCAAATATTGCCCAAAATTACAAATATCATGTTTGCTTGAGCGAACGTGTTATGTTGGCTGCAACAAACGTTGGTGTCGACGAAATGAATTTTTAGATTCAAAATAAGATAATCGGCGAAAATTTTAGATTCGCTGGAATTGCCCGGATTACCACCTCATAATCTGCAATTAAAAGTCGGATCGGTAATCATTATGTTGCGGAACATAGACCAGCCACGTCTTTGTACTGGCACCTGGCTTGCGGTGAGGAAATTAATAAACAACGTCATCGAAGCCACAATTTTGAAAGGTGAAGACGTCTTGATTCCATGCATCCCTATAATTCCGAACGACATGCCATTCGACTTAAAACACAGACCTACTGATGGAATTTTGGAAACGTTTGTTCTGCAGAATTTTTATAGTGAAATGTAATTCCAAATTTGTCTTTGTTCCAAAAATATTTAGACCAAACCAATTCCTTAAGCGACCGGCCAGAAAGACGATTTAGAAAAAAAAACTATGAAAATATTTGCCCCCGATTCCCCCATTGTTCCCTATTCCCAGGAAAAACCATAAAAGTGGCACTGTATAATTTTTGTTATTACTGTACCACTGTACCAGTATTTGGTGGATTTCGGAAAAACAACACTTGGACCTCTAAACTTGTGATCGAAAAAAAATCGGTTTGCTAATCACCAGTGAACACACTTTTGTGTTTTTACCTCGTCTGAGTATGAATAAAATAAGTATTGAATATAACCAAGTATTTTGTGAAAAATTAATGACGTTATGGAAAAGAATAATGATAAGCAGTAAAGATTTAGTCACCTTAAAAAATTTGGTTAATCATTTGTAATCTACTATCTGTTGGATAATTTAGTGCTGGTAATACTGACAATCAGAAATGGTAAATAAACATACATAGACCTCTAATAATTTCAGATTGTATCGTATATGTTCCTGTTGATGAAATCTTAGCTAGTGATCAATGAGCAAGGACATGCTGTGCCATGCTTATACAATTATTTATCTCTTTCTAACTGGTATTGCTCTCTCTTCTTGTTTATTTACTTTTCTTTATTCTACCCGTATTCGGCTTAAAAGCCATATTTTACACAGTAATGCATAATGACTCTTACTATACTAGTCCAACAGGTGCTTCAGTACTCTTGAGGATTCAGTATTTTCACAGTTGACGTTTTTAGTACAACGTAAATCAATATACGGTTCAACTCTTCCTGAAAGTGGCTGTTGATATCTCTGGGCTCATAACCACACATTTTATCAAGAGATTTGATAGTCTTTTATATAAATCACACTTCTGATTATTTATATGCCGCCGCCCAAAGGCCGTTCAAATAGAATTTGTCATCGATCTCATAAGTGACGTTATATTGACAACAGTTCAATTTTTATTGTCACAAATAAACAAAGATTTAAAAATTTTATTAAAATTGTAATGAAAATTCATTTCAATTTATTTGTTAAAATATTCGGCGTTATTTGGGGGTGAGCGATAAAACCAATAAAATTTCCGCCGAATCCTTAGGGATTCAATTAAGAGAACAATAGAGATAATTGAAGAACTGCCAACCAAATTTTCCTGAACCTGAAATGGCTCATCTTAAAATACTGCATTTGTCCATCATACAAGATTGACTGTTCCAATGGGTGGAAACCAATTGAATATTTTATGATAATATTTAAGTTCAAGACCTTGCCTGATTGTGTGCGACCTTGGCAGATAAAAATTGAGACATTCATCCATCAAGACTGACGTACAACGGTATCAACTATTTAGTTTATTTCAAAGATAATTCGCCAAATTACCTTTTAAAATGTTTACTACATATCTTATTCAATACCGAAATTTCACAAGAAACTCAAAAATATTACCGTTCAAATACTTCAACCAATTCCAAGAATTCTTGTGGTGAAATTGAAAAAGAAAATAAATTTTATGTTGATGGAACACAATATTACATAGCACATCCCTAACAGCAAAATTCATGTTTCTCATCCGACAAACATTACAGTAATTCCAATATTTCCATTTTTGAGTTATTTGCACTAAAATGAAAATAAACTTGTTGTACAATTTTCCTGTTCTAAAGACACAATTGGCTGGCATTGGGGAAAATCAATAGGAATAAACAACTTGCTCTGTAAACTTTTAATTAAAAACTGAATGAGTACACAACGATGCCCACTTATAAATGTTATTGTTGAGCAAATATCCAGACATAAACGAGAACATCGTTTCGACAAATCCTATAACTAAATATAATTTTTCGTTTCAGGGTTTTGTGAAATTGTTATCCTTATGTTCTCTATAAGTACTTATGTATGATGTACATAGTAATAATTGTTGGTGTTTAGCTTAGAGTTGCCTTGTTGTACCACATTTTTCATACGCAAGCAGAAAAAAAAATTATCCCAGTTTTTTTTTGTCGACGTCACATTGTATTTGTCTCAAAGGAGAATGCTTACTATATTCCTCTTTCAATTTAATTTCAATGCATTAACTTAACCGAAGAACAATTCGGTTTTATATACTTTACTCAGTATGATGTTCTGTTTATATACGAAATATATATACTCGTATAACATAAAGTACAAAACTTTATCTTTGAAAATTTTATTTTGTCGTTGTTCAGGACGAGAAATAATAGCAACAACCATGCTGGACGTAGTGTGTGCACTAAACAGGTTCAACCAATTAATAAACGGATATTTGATTTTATTTCAAACGCTTGGACACAAATTTTTTAAGCATAGTCTGCTAACTCATCGCCATATTTTTTGTCGGGTCAGCTTGGTATTGGATAACGCCATCCACTTATGCCATAGTGTTAAATGAAGAAATTTCAATAGTTATTGGTCAGAATGTATAAAACATCAATGTTATTGGAATTTATTCTAAGGGCAAACATTCTCCATTGATGGCTCTAACTTATGATTATAAAGAATTGTGATTGTTTTCGTGAACATTCATTCGTGTGACATAACGATTGACCCTGTGGAGCACATCAGGTTAGCAAATTTGACATGCGTCGAAGCAACGACTGTTGATCTGACTGACCTCTAATTTTTAGCACATGAAGTCATTAAGTTTCTTCAACATATGTGTATCAAGTCTAAAGTCTTTTTAGTTTCCTCAATAAGTTTCTGCATAAGTGTCCGGCGCTATCCGTAGCGTAGGGTTGGATTATAATGTATGAGAGACAAGTCGGATGCGTGTTCTTGCGTAAGCGATGAAATAAATAGTATCATTCACCACTCAATTTCTATATCCTTCCTGAATAGTTTATTCAGTGAACCACTTATTTAACATTCACCTTCGTTATAAACTATTATCTTATCAGTTAATAGCTCCACCTGTGGAATTACTTTCAGCTTGATGAAATTTTTTTTCATTTATATTTTAACTTAAAAACCCGATTTAATTCTTGCCTATTTTTGGCATTACATTGAACATTATTCTTGCATTTGTTCTAATGACAGTGTTGCTGAGGTAAATCGTCGCTTTTGTCCCTATGATAAGGTCATTGTTTTGGATCAAGATGTACAATATGAGCTCATAATTGTAATAAATAAAACATAATATGTGGTGAACATGTTGAGGCCTAGACCCGACTTCCATTTACCACACATGTACTGAGCTCGAATACACCACACTTGATTTCTAAACACATAGGAAAATAGAAATAATTAAAAATGAACCAAATCGATGACGCTTACTTCCCCCACCCACGGTTTGCCACTATTCCTTATCCAGTTGCAGTATGCATCTACCAGCAGCTCTGGGACCCGGCTAGGATTCAATAGGCCACTCATTCGTTAATTTAAATTTAAAAACTTATTATGGAGAGCCAGTAAAATAAAAAAATTAACGCAAAAGAGAACACTCAGCTATAATCCCAAAATCAATGAAGTTAGTCATTGAGAGATGGCACTGCACACACAACGAAGATTTAGAAACCTGCGTGGAACTCGTTTTCGGGGAACATATCAGGATTTTTCGAAAGCTGCTCGAAGAAACACAAGTGGTCTCAAACAAAAATATGCGACCACCTCCACCTTCTAGGCATTAGCAAGACAAAATACTCGCCTTTAAATATTTTAGAGATTTCAAAACTTCAAAAAAAGTTTAAGAATTTTAAATTTAAAATTTTAGAATTTTAGTATTTTAGAGTTTTGGAATTTGAGAATTTATGAATTTTAGAATCTTAGAATTTTAGAATTTTAGAATTTTCGAATTTTCGAATTTTAGAATTTTTGAATTTTAAAATTTTAAAGTTATATAATTTTAGAATTTTATATTTTCGAATTTTAAAATTTAAGAATTTTAGAAATTTAGAAAAGTGGAATTTTAGAATATCAGAATTTTAGAATTTTAAAAATTTAGAAATTTAGAATTTTGGAGTTTGAATTTTAAATTTTCAAAAATTTTAGCATATTAGAATTTTAGAAATTTAGAAATTTAGAATTTTAGAATTGTAGAATTTTAGAATTTTAAAATTTAAGTATTTTAGAATTTTAGTTTTAAAATTTAAGAGTTGTAGCATTTTAAAACTAGAGAATTTTAGAATTTTAACATTTGAATTTTGGAATTTTAGAATTTTCAAATTTTAGAATTTTCTAATTATAAATTTCTACAATTTTATAGAATTTAAGAATTTAAGTATTTTAGAATTTTAGTTTTAAAATTTAAGAGTTGTAGCATTTTAAAACTAGAGAATTTTGGAATTTTAACATTTGAATTTTGGAATTTTAGAAGTTTCAAATTTTAGAATTTTCTAATTATAAATTTCTACAATTTTATAGAATTTAAGAATTTTAGAATTTTAGAATTTTGCAATTTTAGAATTCTAGACATTTATAAATTTAGAATCACAGAATTACAGAATTTAGAATTTTATAACTTTAGAACTCCAGAATTATAAAAGTTTTAAATTTTAGAATATTATAATTTTAAAAATGTTCAATTGTAGAATTTTAAAATTTTAGAATTCAAGACCTTTATAAATTTAAAATTACAGAAATTAGAATTTTAAAATTTTAAAATTTTAAAATTATAAAATTTTTAAATTTTAGAATATTATAATTTTAAAAATTTAAAATTGTAGAATTTTAGAATATTAGAAAAATTTGAAATTTTAGAATTATAGCATGTTAGAATTTTGGAGTTAATAAATTCTAGAATTTTAAAAATGTAGAATTTTGAAAACACATAATTTTTGAATTTTTTATAGAATTTATATAATTTTAAAAATGTAGAAGTTAAGAATTTTTGAATTTTAGCATTTTAGAAAATTGGAATTTAAGAATTTAAGAATTTTAAAATTTCAGAATTTTAAAATTTTAAAGTTTTGAAAATTTTAGAATTTTAAAATTAGTTTTAGAATTTCAGAAATTTTAAATTTTAGAATTTGAGAATTATAGATTTTATGAATTTTGGAATTTTAAAATTGTTGATAATTTTAGAACTTTAGAAGTTTAGAATTTAAGATATTTAAGATATTAATATGTTAGAATTTTATAATATTAAAAATTTAGAATTTAAGAACTTTACAATTTTCCAATTTAAACATTTTAGAATTTAAGAATTATACAATTTTTGAATTTTAGAATATTAGAATTTTAAAATTTTGAAAATTTAGAATGGTACAATTTTAAAGCTTAAGAATTTTATAATTTTGGATTTATAGAATTTTAGAATTTTAAAATTTCAGGATTTCTAAAATTTTAGGAGTTTGGAATTTTAGAATTTTATAGTTTTGGAGTTGAAAACTTTAGAATTTTAGAAATTTAAAATTTTTTAATTATAGATTTTTTGAATTTCGGGATTTTAGAATTTTAGAAATTTAGAATTAAAGAATGTTTGAATTTTAGAATTTAAGAATATTAGAATTTTAAAATTTAGAAAATTTATAATTGTAGAATTGTAGAATTCTTAATTTTAGAATTTTGGATTTATAGAATTTTAGAATTTTAAAATTTTAGGATTTTAGAATTTTAGAATTTTAAAATTTTAGGAGTTTGGAATTTAAGAATTTTTGAGTTTTCAAATTTTAGAATCTTAGAATTTTAGAAATTTCGATTTTTTGAATTTTAGAATTTTAGAATTTTAGAATTTTAGAATTTTAGAAGTTTAGAATTTTAGAATTTTAGAATTTTAGAATTTTGAAAATTTAGAATTTTAGAATTTTAGAAATTTGGAAATTTTGAAAATTTTAGAATTTTAGAGTGATTTTAAATTTAAACTTACCTAAAACATTTGGTCGGATTTTGTTATTTTGAAATTTCTGTTCTTCGGTAAATGAATACGTTTTGTTCGGTTATTAACTAATTTTAGAACTTTATCCGCAGTTTACAAATACCTTAACTGATTTTTATGATCCCTTTGCCGTTAATGTTCTGTGAAATGTCAGTTACTCTTATCTTCATATTTATTTTGTTATTTCAATTTACCAAATTTTAAAATTATTGCTTTTCGGTTATTTTATCAGCTGTGCCAGATTTTCTGTTGTAATCGATAGTTTTGCAACGCTCAAACAAAATAAAACATTCCGAATAAATGACGGAATAAACTTCTATTTTGGAGTCAGATAAGTGTACCGTTTGGCCACCGCTGGTGCCATAAGCATGTTAAATTTTTGATACCAATTGAATTCAGCTAGTTGTTCCATGAACATTAATCCACCCTTAATTCCAACACACTAGAGATAAGTGACAGATATAATGTATCAATCGGAATTGAAATATTCAAATCACTTTATACTCGAATTATACGTACATTCGACTTAAATTCAAATCTAATCAATCACAAAATAATTCATTTATCTGCCATAAAGAACAGAAAATTATGTATCAGTAATTTATTCCCTTTATAATACTCGTGTGTGGGGAGTGTGTGCACCCCCATCTTATTAGTTCCGCATAATAGACTCATCCAACAAAGCATTTCTAATGTTCGGTAAAAAAAAAAGTTGCTACCGGTTTTTGCTGTGTTGATGATTTATGATTATTTTTTGATTAATATTTATGTCAAAATGATAGAGAGAAATCACCATATGTGGCAAATAGTCTTATAGCAGAGATATGGACAGCAAAAAAAGAAAATCATTTATGTCTTTATGTCCAACATAAGTCATTTTGTCTCATACATATACGCTAGTAAAGCACATAAAAATCTTTTATCTCGTTAATATACAAAAAAAGAAAAATTAATAATTAAATTATGGTACAAGGTTAAGTTTAATGCATTTTGAAAGATAAGCTCTAAACAGATTTGTTTTGTCTTAAATCGGTTTTTCAATTTCCCAGATTGTGAAATGAAAATTCATTAATCTTTTTGTCGGATGAAAGACGTGTATACATACATAAAACATATACTCGTATCTCCTTATATGTTCGGATTATCTTTGGTATAACACACAAACAAGAGTCATCATCAAAACACATGGATTTTCTTTTTTATTGTCTTATAGAGATATTTTTCAAGAATCATCATAATCTGAATTTATGATATACTCGTATGGATTTGTGTACCGCATATACCCATGCAGAGAGCTTTAGAAAAATCATTTTCATGAAGCATAAAAAAATGTTTGCCAATAATCGGAAAATATATTTGTATCTTCGGTTTATATGATCTTAAAATCGCACATAATAAATAATAAATTTTAAGTCACCTTGAATCACTCTATATACTCGTATGTATCCCGATATGTACCATTTTATATTCTAATCCATTAACAGCATTAGATATTTTCATAAAATCTTTACATGTCTAGATTTACTCTTACAATGCACGGCATGAAAACATTAATCCATATGTGGGTGTAGAACAACAACAACATATATAGAAAATACCCATCGTTAATTCCATTTTAAATATTCTTGAATGAAGAAACGCAAACAAACGTACTTGTATTTAGTTAAATGGCAACAAAAAGCACATTACTACTTTGTTCTTACAAAAAAAATAGAAACTGTTAACCCTTTGCTTGGCATATACCACGTTTACAGTAGAAGCCTTTTTATTCGATGGCAGTCATAATAGTTTTTAGTGCTAACCCGTGAAAATCACGGGAATTTTGGGAACATTGAAAATTTCTAGTAAGAAATTTCGAGTTCGAATCTCGATAAGGGAAGGATGAAAAAAAAATGTTCTTCATCAGTTTATAGAACTCATGCGCCGACCCATATTCCATGAAACTATGCAATTTGCAGATGGTTCTACGAAAATCGGAAATCTAGCCGTACGTCCTTTAATTGCCATCGCGAAAGAGTTGAGAGTACCTTGGCCGCAAAGCATGCTGTCAAGGTTCGATCATCATTAATTTAGTAAATATTTATTTTTCGTCATGGTGAAAAGCAAACCAGTATAACTTTTTCTCCTGATAATCAATTATGTGTAAAATTGAAATTTCTGATTTGCTTTAACATTGGTAAGAATCATATAGGAATGGATGATGAATTATTGCTTTTGCACAAACCCGGAAAAGGTAAATTCGGCGATATCGCTATTACGAATAATGTTCAATGGTAAAAAAAATGTCAACGTTAATGCAAACAGGTATTGGACGCTATTTAACCGAAATAAGGTCCGTTCAAACGCAAATATAATCCCAAATCTCCAGTGTAATTTACAGCAAACCTAGCAAACCTAAAAATTTCAAAACATTCAACAGGAATAAGACCGGGTAATCGTTTCCAAGCACTGTGGAGAAGAGGGGAAAGCATCAAAAGAACGATCATCATCAATATATTCACGAGAAGCGCAGTATCAACAACTAATAACACTAAAAAATTAAACAGGTGGTGAGTTTTCATCGCTCCAATTAAACAAGGAAATATCTGTGAAACCAGAATTCAGACCACAAGCATCAAAGCTTATCGTGAAATGGTAGATTTTAGAGGTAGATACTAAATATTCGTCTAACTGACGTATTAAACTAAATCGAGTCATAAGAGATATCGCCATAAGAGATAAGTTAATAACTGAAAGGCAAGGGCTTCTCAATAAACGCTTTTTATTTACATTATTTATCTGAGAAAGTCCCTCAACCATTTTTGAAAGTTAAGCTGTAACCTGAAGCAGCAAAAATCAAAGGGACAAACGAAATCTACAGCATAATGGAGCTTTTATATAGAAGAGTGATAGTGGAAGAGCCACACAAACGTAGATCAGTCTAGTAATTCTGAACTTTTCTTGTTTTATCTCGTATGTTACGAGAGTTCAGAAAGTTTAGGATTACCCTTAACGAATCACAATCAAAATACAATGAGCTGCCAATAGGCTAGTGCGACATAAATTAGAAGTACAGAATTTTCTTAATGAACACAACATTGACATCATCAGACTCTGAGACACATTAGACAAAAAATGAACTCTGTAAAATTTATTATATACTATACTAACGGGAAATTTCGTGTTGCATTAACAATTAAAGAGAGAATGAGGCAATATGAACTCGAAAAATATCGCAAGGAGCATATGTAGGTAGAACGAACTGGAAAAATGAAATCCATCGTTTGAGAGGTAAATTCCTTGTATAAGTAAACTTTAACTCCAAACACATCCAATGAGGCTGCAGCATGAATATGCAGGTAGGAAAACTAGAACACGCTTCTGGCGGCAGACTAACATATTGGCCAACAGACAAAACGAAAAATTTCTAACTTAATCGACTTCAGCGTAACAAAGAAGACGGCAAAACTTATGTTACGGTCGAAACATGCTACGAACCATCTTCTGACCATTCGCCGATTTTAATAAAACATAATGCTCATTGAGCATTAAAACAAAAGCTGAAACTGATAAAGCAGTACAACAGCTAAAGAATAAATTACAGAACCTCGAAAGTGTACTACATACAGCAGCTCTACTTAGGTGAAAATGGACAAAACGTCACAGAAAATTTAGCGGCCGTTAAAGAACAAACTCCTATCCCGCAGGCCATGGCAATCACACAGACCACTTGGACTTAAATCAAATTTAAATATAGCTATCAAAAACCTGAAAGTAGTGCTAACAAAGCAAGAAGTCAAGAAGCGTTGCAGATGTATACTTCAAACAAGAATAATGGACACTCGGAGCTGCTATCTGGGGAAGTCGAAGCTTCAGAATTTCAACTAATTAAATATAAATGGTGCGAAGCAAACACTATGATTAACGAACGCATAAACCTCAAAAAGCACCTGGTTATGATCTAATTAGTTGAAAAATACTTAAAGAATTTCCAGCTATGTATCAAATTAATAACATAAATGTTCAATGATGTAATGAAATCTAGCTATTTAAGGAAACTTGGAAAATGACGAACATCATAATGATCCATAAACTTACTAAACGTAAAACAAAGTAGACTCATATCGTCCAATTAGTTTCTTGCCAACTACAGGGAATACGCGTACCGTTTTTAGACATGTTTCAATCTGTCGATAAAGTAGGACATTAAGGACTATGTATATTAGGTGTGAAACTAGCGGATACCTGGCATGTGCTACTTGGCTAAAAAAAAGAAATACATTTTGTTTATTTGTTGGAAAAAAGGAAATTTTGTTCATTTATTAACTTTTTTATCTTAATGCTAGCGGATACACAATATTTTGAGTTGTTTCGGTAGGCGCGTAAACATAAAGATTTTTCAGCGTTCTAACTCTGGAGCAAGCAACATATATTTGGCCGTGCGAAAAACAGGATTTTTCTAAATCATTGGAATTCGTGGTATCAGCACATTTACTTCTTTACATTTGCCGCTGATGATTGTGGCTTCGATTAAATTCGGCGATAGTTTTTTAACAGCAAGTCTTGTTCCATTGCACAAGTTCGGTGGATTTAAGTTGCGAATGAGCCTCAACGGTGAACTAACTTTTAAAGTTAATATGTGTGGTGGCATTCCAGATGGATCCAAAGAGTTGAGAAACTCTATTGGATAGTTGGCAGCTTGTTCCTCATCTATAACTGTGTCAATCGATTTGTACTTTATATTTAAGTACTCGTATATAAAAGTACTCGTTCGCGAAGCCAATCATGATTTTTGAAATTGTTTGTAATATCGAAAAAAACTTTCTGCATAACATTTTGAATTGATGACTGCATTTGGCAAAAGTTGGCTATCGCCCATATCCAAAAGCTGTTTGTCGAATATTTGCGGAGCAGCATCTTGAGTTAGCATTAGAGCATTTAGTTCATCGGCTGGTGTTAATCTTGGAATTACTGGCAAAGTTTGTCGAAAACCACCGGTCGGTCATTTGCTCTGAAATCTTTGAGAGTACGGTTAAGAGCTTCAAGAGATTGCTTGTGAGCCACATAGTGCATTCATCCCACTCAATAAGTGAGCTTGTTTTTAATACTGCAGTCATGCCAGTTGGTGTTTCGATATGGTTTACATTTAATGGAAGCTTAAGAGATGAATGCGCGGTATGCCCACTATCGAGTAACGAAGAATTAAGCATCACAATCAAGTTATTGCGCTTGAAACAATATTTGGCTGGGTGATAGGAGGAGAAATGGAAACGGGTGCTATTGGCTACAATATCGGCCAATTTGGTCAAAACACATGTAAGACAAGAAAAGGTGGATAAGATGGTTCAACTATTTTGAGAAACTGAAAATATCCTAAATATAAACCGACTGACAGCTGAAGAGGAACCATGCGAAAAATTATTTACCGAGTCCACATACAGAGACGAACCATGCGAGGATCTTTGTCAATTTACCTAAATGAAAGTCGAAAATAAGCCAGCCACTGGGAAACTCTTTAAATTTGGCAATATCCCAACAATGAACAAGGTCGATGACAGATGGGATAACCTCATGGTTGGACCTTCAGTGCAGCTCTATGCAATATTATTACGTTTCCGCTAAACACCAAGCAGTTGTATGAAGGAAGAACGAGAATCACCCATTGCTGTATTACAAGCTGACAACTTTAACATATGGCACTGCAGCAGCTCCGTATCCTGCAGCCAGAGTGCTGAATCCTATGGCGGTTGCCGCATTGAAAAAATATACATATACGTTGATCATATTATGGAAAAAAATTATCATCTGGATACTAGCAGATACTGGAATGAGACTTAGGAAATAAGTTTCCAACTCAGAACCTTTTCTGAAAACCACGCCAATAGATGATAGAACTGAATTGCTTAAAGATTTTTTCACAAAACTGGATAATGGTGATGGTATTAGGGATTCTAAATTGGATATTTTGTCTTATCATGTTAGAATGGGCCCTCCAGTATTGACAAAGAGAAAATTGTTATCCGAATGCAACCAAATTTTCGGTCCATTGGGATTGCTGTCACCGGTAATTATAAAAATAAAAATATTACTTCAAAGGCTTTGACTAATTTCATTTGAATGGGATGAAAATTTTGCCGTAAGATGTGAAGTGGAGTTGGCTAATAATCAGAGAACAGTTACATTATCTAGAAAACATTCATTCTGGGTATATGAAAACATCTGGCCAAAGCAACGCACTTCATGGTTTCTGTGACGCTAGTATGCAACTGTCGTAGCGGCTACATCAAAAGTGACTCCTGTGAAAAAGATACCGGTGGCTCGATTGGAATTATGCACAGCATATCTGTTAACTAAATTAAATAAATCAATAAGCTAAATATTACAAATAAATTTATCAGAAACAATTTGTTGGGCCGACTCAACTAAAGTGTGGGACTGGTCAAATTCAACAAAATTCAACAAAAACTTAAACAGAAATTATTGAAAATCGCATGAAACTAGTTAAAAGTAAAGTCATTCTTTTTGTTGGCGCCGGTTTGCTGTTTTTCAAGGAACTAATCCTAGAGATTTCCACGCGGTTTCATTATATACGTTAAATTACTTAACTAATAGTGAACTCCTACTGAAACCGCGTGGAAATCTCTAGGATTAGCCCCTTATAACAAACCCAGTGCCCACTTAAAAAATTGAAAGAGTTAAAAATTCCCAGCCCTAAATCGTACCATGATGTTTTGAAAGACTATTAGTTAGGCGATTTAACGTTTAACTATTTTAATGCAATTTTCAAGAATTTATGTTCAACTTTTTGTTGAACTACACGGTTAAAATATTGAATGCACACTCGCCAAAATTTTATAATACCACATTTTCTTAAGTTCCTCACACCGGTCCAGTAAACAGGGGTTCCACCAGTGTACTGGGTCCAGTTTTATATTTAATTTACACAGCAGACCTTCATACTTCTAATTATGTAACAGTTTAAACATTTGCAGATCCCCAAATAGCGGTGATTAGATGATAGGCCTACATCTTGATAGAAGATTGACATGGAAGAAACATATCGAAACAATTGGACTTATGGAATAGAATAGTGGGGCTCAGCTCATGCTTCAAATATAATAAAAATGCAACGTATACGAGGATTAGTAAACCCTGGTACATACGTAAGACAAACATACTCAGATACTCAGTAGCAGATACTCAATACGTCCAATCACGAATATGCAATCCGCCTGGACTGTAGAGATTTCATTGAAATAATGGTTTTTTATCAAAACGCGCCATTTCCGGAAAAATTAAAAGAAAATGGAAGAAACAATGGAGAATCATTTACAATAGCCTTAAATAAATTTACAGAGATAAAAATAAATATTAATATTTGTACTTGAAGAATTTCGGACCTTATTAAAAATGTAATTACAATCATCGCGCCAAAAAAGGTTCAGAAAAGTGATTAGATCATAACGTTCATGAGAGGGTTAATAAACGTTATACTTAGAAAATGTTTGCTTATTATTTCAACTCAAAAATTGTTAATGGTATTTTAATCTTGGTAGATATTTTCAATTTTCTTAAAAGTATTTTTAACATTTACGCTTCTTTACTTAGCTGAAGTTTTGCATTATCCCACTCGCTTTACTTACACGCTCTACATAAACAATTCGTATGTATATGTAAATTTGAGTACATACTCGTACATAGACGAGTATGTTACACTTGCTTAATTGATTATAATGACGCATGTATATACAGTGTTTCAAAACCTTTAGTAAAATTAGAATCATCCTCCGAAATCATTTTAATCTGAAAAGACAAAAAATGAGAAAATCCTACAATTCTTAGGTTGAAAGCTTTTCTCGAATTATTATAAACATGCTTCATGGCACATACATAGATTATGAATCACTGATTCAAAGTATGTTGATTTATTGATATTACGTTTTTCTATTTTTCAACAATTTTTCAAAGTAGCAAAAAAACATAAATTTGTTGAGTCTTCTCGTGTTTTAACTGTTCTGTAATTGATTGGAAAAATGTATAAATTTTTTTTAAAGCTCATGAACGCTTTTATGAATCACCGTGATGTTAACTTTTTATTTATATGTTCGTTGCGCTTTCATTTGTTCATTTTTGTGTTTTTTGATATTTTCGTGCCAATTTTAAAATTTTTAATTCTTTCGTATCATTCAAATGGAATGTGATATGCTTAAGAATTGATTAAATATTCTTGACGTATGAATGTGCATGCAAACATATAATACGTCATTGCACTTAAGAAGGTTCTTTATATAACTATGGGATTCTGCCCTGGACACTCGCCTGAAATAAAATATAACAAACATAAAAATTTTTGACCCAGAAATTTTGGTAGATTTCTTTGTGAGTATGAAGGAAGTGGATTTCCTCAGAACTACCAATCGGTATTATTTCGAGGGATTAGTGTCTATTCCATCGTGTTCCATCACATCTCACATGCGACCAGTGTTGTTGGTCTACGCCAATGTCGATAATTGGTAGAGTATGTAAACAATTCGTAGAAAATGTAGAAAATTATTTTTTGTAGTTGATCTCATTGTTCCCTCAGTACGGGGTTGCCATATTATAGTTCTCTAGTTCGAATCAGCGTTTCCAAAACTATGGACAAACAAATAGGTAAGATCAGTACGTGTAAAGTATTTCAAAATATATTAGAATACTAAAAAAAAATTATTCTCAACTACATCAGTTTTCTGTCAATAATAAGATCTATCTTACATTGTATTAAAGGACAAATGAAATTACAGAATCTTTCAGAAATTATCATTGTTGCCACATATATGTCGCTATTTGACAATTTCTACAATACAACAACTTGAGCCCATTGCTATTTCTTCAGAACGTTTGTCCGCTCTTTAATCCCCGAAATCAAAATTCAACTGTTAAAAAGCGTTGATATCCATGCTTTTCAATCTCGCTTTTCAAACTCCGCCCTTCAGAATCCAATTTTTCAAAATTCCTATTATAAAAATAAGCAGCTTTATATCAAAGAGTATGTATTGTTATAAGAGTAGCGAAATGAACGATGCAATTTCATCAAAAAGAAATTTTTGATTTTGGTCAAAATAAACGGAACTAGGCCATTTCTTAACAAATGAAGGTCAAGTTTGGTTTATAAAGCACTCAGTTATAGGGAATCTAATTTGTCCATTTCTCAACCGATAATTTTCAAATTTGTAAGAGTTTTAAGAATAAAATTCTAAAGTTCTGCCGTGAGAAATGGATTCAGGTAGTTTCTCCCGTTTTTTTATATTTATTATATTTTCAAAGTGATTAAGAATAGTGAACCGTTCCCTTCCAAAACTTCATTCAAAATTCATGTAGAAACAGGATAGCAGCAATCGAATCTCAATTCAGTTTAACATACCAAATTTGACAATTATTGGCTGAGGAATGACTAAGTTCAATTGAGCATGGCCTAATTTCAAAAAAATAAAGCGGGATTTTGATAATTCGGGATTTTGAAGTTCAAGCTTGCGAAGACCGTTCCCATTTGTATTTTTCGAGTGGCCATGAAATCAACTAACCTGGCCAACCAATTTTAGGACGACCATAAGTGATAGAGTATTACCGCTTGCAAAATTAAATTAATTTGTTTACAAATCCAACATCACTAACATGGACCATTTAGTAGTATTGCTTCGGCAATATTTGAACTAACGTAACCTTTTACACCCTCGGTGCGGTTAGATAAAAAAGGTTTTCTCGCATATCTATCGGTAAATTAGCGGCCTTAGGGTGATCTTGTAACATTTCCTGATACGTTATTTATATTCTGGTTAGAATCGAGTTCCTAACAAATCTAAATAAAATGTTGGGATATAATATCCCTTCAAGGGTTTCATTGATAATCGTAACTCTAAACAAACGATGCTAAATCCGGTAATAAGAGAGCGGCATGCATAAATAGCGCCTACACATTGAGGCTGTATTAAACCAATTTGGTTATGGACGCTTTAAATCCAACTTCATGTTTCAACCACAAAAATACTCCAAAAATTAGGGGGTATTTGTGTGGTTTTGCCAGCTAAACTTTAATATTGTGTAACAGGGTAATACAAAGAGGGTGATTTTTAAGGATTATTAATGTATCCTTGATAAAAAATATTTTTGTGATTTAAAATTTTTTAATTTTGTTGTTCATTGTACTCCATAAATAGTTTGACAGCTCTATGTTTGGTATAACATCTTAACTGTGTATCAATTATATTTTTTAATAAAGGTGTCTATTGTTTTGCGATTTTTTTGAAATAGTCCTAAATCAGGTAAACCTTCCCAAATGTGGAGTAAGAATGAAATTATCCACCTTGAAACGGTTCTATTGACAAAGAAATCATAGAATTTTGTATATTGTCAACAGAAACAGTAATTTTCGATATTTTCGACATATTGTCTACATTCTCTACATAGTCGACACCATTTGTTTAATTATCGACATATTGTCTATCCATGTAGAATATTAATTATTTACGCAATGTAGACAATACAGCACAACACTACATGCGACAAGTAAATGTTTTTTGCAGCAAAATTTGCGATAATGTTCCTTTACTTCTAGGAATCCTACCACCGCTTCGTCAACGGACATTCAAGTTCCTTGAAATTGACGGTATACAAAAACGACGTTTTACCATCTTCTACAGCGTCGCAATTTTCAAAAATAATTCCGTTGACCAATGTTCTTTCTTTAAAGATTTATTAAATTCTGTGGGTAGCGGTTGAAAGGAATTCCAGGTCTTAACAGGAAATTATCGCCAATTTTTATCAAAGTTGTTGTTGCCGGAAAAAATAAACAAATAGTATCAGAAACTCACCTGAAACAAAAAAATTTCAAATAAAATTGTTTCTTAATAAAACTCGCCTCACCAATTATTATGAAAATGGTTGAAAGCGAATGTCTGTTCAGTTAATCTAAATCACGAAGTTCTAATATAATCTACACATTTCCAGGGTTTTCTCATTGGTTTCCTTGATATCGGAATTAGGTAATGTTAATCGTCAGCACTTCTGACATTCCCTATTCAACCATTGAACACTAATAAAATCACAATGATCTCCTAACCAAACTAAATCTGCCGGTATACTAAAATGTTTCAAAATAACAAGTAACCTCAAATTTGCAGTCAAATTAATGATCTAGAGTCTCAACTAAAGTCATTAAATGCCCGAGTTAATTGTATATATTAAAATGATTGTCTCGTCGTAACTAATATTCTAAAATTTTACTCAATGGTCATTCCAAAACACTTCTCATCGAAAAATTACATCTGAACTCGCAACTCACGTTCATCGTGACCAAGCTCAAAGCTGGGCTACTTGCCTTGGCCTGTGGGACTGTCTACACAGCCTCATGTCATTCTCACATCATCGTAGCCTCGTTTGTGTAGCAGAGCAAATCAATATCGCATTGCCTTTATATGTATTTACATTTACATTTACACTTACACTTAAACTTACATTTACATTTACACTTACACTTACACACACCATTACACTTACACTACTTACACTTACACTTACTCTTATACTTATACTTACACTTACACTTACACTTACACTTACACTTACACTTACACTTACATTTACACTTACACTTACACTTACCCCTACACTTACACATACCCCTACACTTACACTTACACTTACACTTACACTTACACTTACACTTACACTTACACTTACACTTACACTTACACTTACACTTACACTTACACTTACACTTACCCCTACCCTTACACTTACACTTACACTTACCCCTACACTTACCCTTACCCACTTACCCCTACACTTACACATACCCCTACACTTACACTTACACTTACACTTACACTTACACTTACACTTACACTTACACTTACACTTACACTTACACTTACACTTACACTTACACTTACACTTACACTTATACACTTACACTTACACTTACCCTTACACTTACACTTACACTTACACTTACACTTACACTTACACTTACACTTACAGTTACAGTTACAGTTACACTTACACTTACACTTACACTTACACTTACACTTACACTTACACTTACACTTACACTTACACTTACACTTACACTTACACTTACACTTACACTTACACTTACACTTACACTTACACTTACACTTACACTTACATTTACACTTACGCTTACACTTACACTTACACTTACGCTTACACTTACACTTGCACTTGCACTTACACTTACACTTACACTTACACTTACACTTACACTCACACTTACACTTACACTTACACTTACACTTACACTTACACTTACACTTACACTTACACTTACACTTCGCTTACCCTTACACTTACACTTACACTTACACTTCAATTTACAGGTGCCTGAACGCAAGAAGGCGATACCAGCGTGCTAGACACGTCGAAAACTCTCCCCTTCGACAACAATACTGTAAGGCACGATCGGAGCTTAACTATGCCATTAAAGCAAGTAAGCGAAAGTGCTTGCGCGAACTGTCCCTGGAGTAGACCCTACCGATTGGAGATGATAAAACTCAGAAGCAATTACGCCACTGCTCCCACATGCCCGGCAATGCTGTCTGACATAGTGAATCACCTGTTCCCGCAGCAACCCAATTGTGTATTAGAAGTATTAGGCAACGTGGAGGATGATATACCAAAGGCATGTGGCAAAGTGGGGAACAATAAAGCTCTTGGCCCGGATAACATTCCGAATATTGCAATGAAGTCGGCGGTTAAAGCACACCCACACTTATTCACGGAAGTATATACTGCATGCTTAGTTGAGGGGGTGTTCCCTAGTAAATGGAAGGAACAGAGGCTAGTATTGTTGTAGAAAGGAGACAAACCACCAGATGAGCCGTCGTACTGGCGTCCAGTCTGTCTGTTGAATACGTCAGGCAAAACCCTAGAGAGAGTTGTATGTGACCGATTATAAGAGGCTATAGTTAGAGCAGGAAACCTGGCAGAGCAGCAGTATGGCTTTCGAAAGGCGTGCTCAACAGTGGATGCGATTAAAGAGGTTGTAGATACGGCACACCAGGCGATATCCGGTTCTCGATGGTTACGTGCTAGTAAAAAATACTGTGCCATAGTTACATTGGACGTGAAAAACGCATTCAATACGTCGAATTGGAGCTGCATATTTAACGCACTGACGCGGATTAACGTACCGAAATACCTGCTGAGACTAGTTTCCAGCTACTTTAGCGAGAGGATCTTTATGCATGATACGGAGGAAGGAAAGAAAACTTACGAGGTGACTGCTGGAGTTCCTCAAGGATCAGTGTTAGGTCCTACACTCTGGAATGTGGTGTACGATGGTGTACTTCGACTGCCCATACCAAGTGATGCACAGGTGATTGAATTTGCGGACGTCATCGCGATTGTAGTTATCGCAAAACACATAGAGGAGATTGTGGACATCTGTAATAGGACGGTCAGACTTATTCAACAGTGGTTAACATCTGCTGGGCTGCAACTAGCAGAACATAAAACAGAAGCTGTCCTTATTACTAGCCGAAAAGTAATGGAGAACGTAACCTTAGAGATTGGAGCCCAACAAATTGTTAGTCAACCATCCATAAGGTACCTAGGAGAAATGATCGACGCCAGATTGTCATATAAGACACATCTCATTACCACCAGCGAGCGTTGGAGTGGAGTTAGGAGAGTTAATACCGCACTAGCACGAATAATCCCCAATACAAGAGGGGCGCGGAAGAGCAGCAGAGTTCTGCTCGCCAACGTCGTTACATCTATAATGATGTATGGGGCACCAATTTGGGTCAACTCGTTGGAGAAGAATACTTATAGACAAAGAGTAGCAACAGTTCAGAGGTTAAGTGCTCTGAGAGTATTGTGCGCATTTCGGACAGTGTCAGAAGATGCTGCTGGTGTTCTTGCGGGAATGCCCCCAATAGATCTACTGCGTCCTGGTCAAGGAACAAAAGCGGAGAACCACCGATTAGCACGTGCTGAGATGATCACTGTATGACAGAGAAGATGGAGTAAGTCGACGAATGGTAGATGGACCCATCGCCTGATCCCTAACATCGAGGCGTGGCTAAACAGGCGACACGGTGAAGTGGATTACCATCTGACGCAGTTTCTGACGGGTCACGGTTGCTTTAGATCATACCTGTTCAAATTCAAACACGAAGAGTCACCAGATTGCCCTTTATTCATAGGAGTAACGGAGAATGTAGAGCACGTATTATTCGAGTGTCCACGATTTGCTGAGGAGAGAAGGAGTATCTGTGTACGTGGGGTCCAACGAACGCCGGAAAATTTAGTGGAGTTTATGCTGGCATCTCAAGATGGGTGGAACGCCGTAAGCAGAAGTATCTCACGGACAATGAGAGAGTTGAGACGCCTCGAAAGAAGCAGAAATTCAGTGAGGAGTTAATTCCAGCCGAGCAGCGAAAGCTGAGCCTGCCTCGCGAAGTAATACCTAACGGTAGTTCCACGGCGCCGAACGACATGGTTTATCGGGGGTTGTGGTTTGGACGGTAAGAATCCGACACTATCACGAGTTTGATATATGGGTTCACGCGTGATGCCTATCGAAGGTTCCCCTCCTTAGCCCATAAAAAAAACAGTTACATTTACATTTACATTTACATTTACGTTTACGTTTACGTTTACATTTATATTTACATTTACATTTACATTTACATTTACATTTACATTTACATTTACATTTACATTTACATTTACATTTACATTTACATTTACATTTACATTTACATTTACATTTACATTTACATTTACATTTACATTTACATTTACATTTACATTTACATTTACATTTACATTTACATTTACATTTACATTTACATTTACATTTACATTTACATTTACATTTACATTTACATTTACATTTACATTTACATTTACATTTACATTTACATTTACATTTACATTTACATTTACATTTACATTTACATTTACATTTACATTTACATTTACATTTACATTTACATTTACATTTACATTTACATTTACATTTACATTTACATTTACATTTACATTTACATTTACATTTACATTTACATTTACATTTACATTTACATTTACATTTACATTTACATTTACATTTACATTTACATTTACATTTACATTTACATTTACATTTACATTTACATTTACATTTACATTTACATTTACATTTACATTTACATTTACATTTACATTTACATTTACATTTACATTTACATTTACATTTACATTTACATTTACATTTACATTTACATTTACATTTACATTTACATTTACATTTACATTTACATTTACATTTACATTTACATTTACATTTACATTTACATTTACATTTACATTTACATTTACATTTACATTTACATTTACATTTACATTTACATTTACATTTACATTTACATTTACATTTACATTTACTACTTTTACTACAGTCTAAAATTTAAATTGCAAAACAAATCAAACATTTGAGCATAAATACAAACTGCAGCTAGACATGATGAATTGCGCTCTACATATTAAATTGAAATTTATATTAAAACACACGATTTAGAATTAGTTTCGCACCAGTTACGATTATTAAATTTATCAGTATATAAGATGCGCGCATACAAAAAATTCTTTATTTCAATAAAAACCACGTAACTATAATTCAACTTCATCATGCACATCGTATACATACCTAGATATCATCGCAATGCTGTTCCATTGTGTTCGCGAATCCAATCTAAAATTGTGTTTTCAAGTCTAGTAAATAACAAACATATCAGAGGAATCATAATAATAATTCCACAGTCAGTATATTTTTTTAAGATTGAATTCATGACATGAACATTCTGAAGAAAATTGAAAAGAAACTGCTTCTTCTTATTCTTCGTAATAAATAAACTTTTATGATTTAACTTAACCTATGTAACAAACGTACTCTCATCTACCCGCATGATATATCGGATTTTTCATGGGTTTTTCCCCCCGCACATATTTTATTATTATTATTTTTTTGACTGTACTGAGATTTTCCCGAGGTTTTTTTTTGTTTTGTTTTGTTTCTTGTTTTGGAAAAGGAAAGAAATTTTCAAGAAAATCTATATTAAAAATTTATTTCCCATGTGAAACATAAATCTTAAAGCCAGAGCGCACAAAACGAGGAAAAATAATAACAGTAGCAATACTAATAATAAGGAAAAACTCGAACCACACACACATACGATCAGTGGTAGAAAAATGTTTGTCTGTGATTTTTGTTTTCCGGCCTCATTTTACACTGTGCATGTGTCGTACAATTTTCTCACCAACAAGTATATTTTTAGTTGGCTTTTTCAATTTTTTCTGGTTATTGATTTGGAATTGGGAAAATGTATGTGATAAATTTTGTTTTCATTGATTTTGTGATGGTTGAAAAACAAATAAGATTTATTTGGTTCTTATTTTATACAAAAAGTTTGGTAGAGGTTATGGCGCGGCGGTTGTGGTATGTAACAACTTTTTCAGGCCATTTTAAATTCATATTTTAGTTTAAATGACATGTTTGTAGGCAAAAGTTATGAATATTTGTGCCGTAATGTTTCTTGCCATAATGTAGCTATGTAAGTAGAGGCCCCACCGGGCTATTTTTGTCTCGTTTAACACTGGATAAGTATACTACAGCATAATCAATGTTGAAATGAAATTGTATGATGGTCACAAATCGTAGTGGCTTAGGTAATAAAAACACCTTTGAATGTTCTTAGATTTACTAATAAAGTTTTGGTGCACTTGCAGTTCACATGTGAATCTGAATTCCATTACGAATATCGTATTTTCGATTAGAATATTAACAATCTACCTGTCCTTTAGTAAGGTCGGTCATCATTTCTTCCCCTATAATTATTAGTAAAACAATTATAACCTTTCAAGTTTTAACTTTTCAGCAATATAGTCGAATTCGTTCATAGAAAAGTAAGTTGCAAGATAAGGCGTGTCATCCAGAGCCGTTTGCTATGATTTATTAAAAACGAAACCAGATGAGGAATCCCAGCGTAACACGTCCATTAAGCAATCATAGAAGGTTCAATCCCATTTCGATAATTGTATAACTTTTGTTCAAAAACTACATTGACAAATTTAGCTTCAAATAACTTGGTCAAAATATCGAAATAGGATGGTTACTTTGAAATGGGCATTATACAGAGTATTCCAGAATTGGACGTTCAAACGAAACAGGGTGATACGGGAACTCATTTCCAACAAAAACAGCCAAGTAAAGTTTTTTCGGATTGTTGTTGGTGCAAAAGTTACTCCACTTTTAGTGTTTTTTAGTGAAATTGCATGCGCACTCACCATAACATTGATTTTAAAAAGAACCAAGAGTTCTTTTGTTTAACTTTCTGTTTTAATAAGATCTAAAAGAGTTTGTCTTTCCATTAAAATTATATTTGTACGGTGTACTATCTTCTGTCAAATAAAAACAATATTTGTGTAAAGCCTATAAAGTAAAGTTTCTGTAAAGTTCTGTAAAGTTCTGCAAAGTTTCTCAAAACATTTTGTTGATGTTTAAGTGACGTCAGTAATGTAATAAATGTAATAAATATCATAAATGTAACATAAGTATTGGGTGTACAAATGTATTTCCGACATTTTTTAGTGAAATAAAAGACATTAGTTCGTGTGGAAAAGCTACTTCGAAAACTACAACCTTCGCCCATCGTTCAAACAATAAACGGATTCCCTGAAAGAAGAAGTCTGGTTGTTTCGAGGCAATCCAGTCATCGACCCATTTTTTGACTCTTTCATATAAAGTGAAGTGCTGCTGTGACAGGGCTGATTGCATCGACCCGAACAAGTGATAATCAGAGGGAACAATGTCTAGTGAATACGGCGGGGTAGAATTCAATTGTAGAATCATTAATGGGGTAGAATTTCCCAGTTCTGCATGCCCAAGTAGTTTTTAACAGGTATAACAACATGTGGCCTAGCGTTGCCATATTGCAAAATAATCTTATCGTGCCTTTTGCCACATTCGGGACTTTTTACAGCTAGAGCTTACTTTAAAGCTATCAGTTGTCGTCGATAAATTTGTCCCGTAATGGTTTCACGCTTGTTCAGCAGCTCATAATAAACGCCACCATTCATATCCCACCAAATACAAAGCAGCAAGCTTCGAACCATGGATATTTGCTTTTGGTGTCGACGGCTCCGGTTCACCTGGCTTAACCCACGCTGGTTTGCGCTTTGGATTGTCATAATGAATCCACTTTTCATCCCAAGTGATTATCCGATGTAAAAACCCTTCTTTTGTTGTCGTTGAAGTAACAATTCGCACATGGTTTTCCGACGTTCCATGTCCCGTTCTTTCAATTTGTGTGGCACCCAATTTCCCAGCCTCTGAATACGTTGCGAAACACATTATTGGGTAATATTCAACTCTTCTGCCAATTGTTTTTCGGTCTGACACGGGTCCCCATCAAGCAATTCTTCCAATTCTGTATCTATAAATTTTCTTGGTCCACCTTCATGTTGTTTGTAAATCACCAACTTTGAATCGTTGAAACCACCCTTTACATGTTGTATTCGATAAAGCATGTTCCCGTAAACTTTCACAAGCAAACGATTTGTTTCCGCTGGTAAGTAAAACTTGCCGCAAATGCTGTTTATTGGCACAAAATCCGACATTTTCAATTATATGAAAATAATTGTTGTTTATGCTTTGAACAAATGTCACTATAATAAGTGTATAATAAGTGTATTTAATGTAATAAATGTAATAGATGTAATACATGTAATAAATGTAACATATGTAGTAAATGCAATAAACGTAATAAATGTAATAAACGTAATAAATGTAATAAACGTAGTTAATGTAATTAATATAATGAATGTAATATATGTAATAAATGTAATAAAAGTAATAAATGTTATAAAAGTAATAAATATATTAAATTTAATAGACGTAATAAATGTAATTAATGTAATAAATGTACTAAATGTAATATATGTAATAAATTTAATAAACGTAATAAATCTAAGAAATGTAATAAACGTAATAAATGTAATTAACGTAATAAATGTAATAAATGTAATCTATGTAATAAATGTAATAAACGTAATAAATATAATAAATGTAATAAATTTAATAATTATAATAAATGTAATAAATAAAATAAATATAATAAATGTAATAAATAAAATAAATGTAATAATTGTAATAATAATAATAAATAAAATAAATGTACTAAATGTAATAAATATAATAAATGTTATACATAAATATTAATAAATGTAGTAAACGTAATAAATGTAATAAACGTGATTAATATATTTAATGTAATAAATGCAATAAATTTAATAAATGTAATAAATGTAATAAATGTAATAAAAGTAATAAATGTAATAAATGTAATAACCGTAATATATGTAATAAAAGTAATAAATGTAATAAATATAATAAATTTAATAGACGTAATAAATGTAATTAATGTAATAAATGTACTAAATGTAATATATGTAATAAATTTAATAAACGTAATAAGTATAATAAATGTAATAAACGTAACAAATGTAATTAACGCAATAAATGTAATAAGTATAATAAATGTAATATATGTAATAAATGTAATAAACGTAATAAATGTAATAAATAAAATAAATATAATAAATGTAATAAATGTAATAAACATAATAAAAATAATAAGCGTAATAAAAGAAATAAATCTAATAAATGTAACACATGTAATGAAATATAATAAATATAATAAATGTAATAATTGTAATAAATGTATTAAATGTCATAAATGTAATAAATGTAATTAAGGGTGGTTAAATTTTAAGGGCCGATGTTGATTTTGAATAAAACACAAATTATTTCGGAAATTATTGTCAATTTTTTTTATTATGATAATATGGTATGGTTCAATTATGGTATGGAACAAAATATCGGCCAAATGGTTGCCGCGACCTCGGCGGCACACCTCCACCCGATGGTCCAAATTTTCGATGACGCTTAGGCATAATTGACGTTCTATGCCGTTAATGTGCCGAATTATCTCATTCTTTAGCTCTTGAATTGTTGCTGGCTTATCGACGTACACCTTTTCTTTCAAATAACCCCAAAGAAAGAAGTCCAACGGTGTCAAATCACATGATCTTGGCGGCTAATTGACATCGCCACCACGTGAGATAACATGGCCATTGAATTTGTCGCGCAAAAGAGCCATTGTTTTTCGACAATCACTCTTGGATTATGATTCGCCCAAATGCGGCAATTCTGCTTATTGACGAATTCACTGAGGTGAAAATGTGCCTCATCACTGAAGATGATTTTCTTCGAAAATTGATCATCCACTGTTGCCATTTCTTGCCACCATTCTGACCATTGACGACGTTTGGAATGGTCAAGAGGCTTTAGTTCTTGAGTCAATTGCACCTTATAAGTGTGTAAATGCAAAACTTTATGCATAATGTTCATCAACGACGAGCGTGAGAGGTGCAATTGTTGGGCACGACGACGAGTTGAGGTGGACGGCTCTTCAGCCACATTATCGCGAACTGCAGCATTATTTTCTGCTGTACCAGCTGTACGAGCATGCACTGGTGTTCTAAAATCTCCTACAGACCCGGTTTGCTCAAATTTTTGCACGATTTTTCCGATTGTACGGACATTTGGACATGCCTGAATAACTTTAACGCGTTGCTCGATTGTGTATCTTTCCATGGTTCAAATTGAGTTGGTCTGAAATTGAGAAATGTCAAACTAAATGCAAAAAAAAAAACTTGACGTTTAGGTGTGGTTCACATTCAACGTCGGCCCTTAAAATTTAACCACCCTTTATATGTAATAAATGTAATAAACGCAATAAATGTAATAAATAAAATAAATATAATAATTGTAATAATAATGATAAAAATAATAAATGTACTAAATGTAATAAATATAATAAATGTTATACATAAATATTAATAAATGTAGTAAACGTAATAAATGTAATATATATAATAAATGTGATTATTGTACGGTGCCATGTTGGTGGTGACGATCAACTAAGGAACGAATCATTGCTTCAGAAGGCGAAATTCTGACATTAAAATGGCGACAATATGCTCTTTGCGTTAAGATAATTGATAGCTGATTTAAATAATAAAATTATATTATTCTGGTTCTTTGTTCAGTTGTGAATCTCTCCATTATGTATTCTCCAGGTGTTATATTTAAAAATATATAAACGAAACAGTTATTAAATTTTTAAACCCCATGGTGACTTATGGCCCACGCTGTACAATAATAAATGTAATAAATATAATAAATGTAATAAATGTAATAAATATGATAAATGTAATAAATCTAATAAATGCAATAAATGAAGTAACTGTAATAAATGTAATAAATTTAATAAATGTAATACATGTAACAAACGTCATGTAATAAATGTAATAATTGTAATAAACATAATAAATGTAATTAATGTTATAAATGTAATAAATGTAAAAAATGTATAAAATATAATAGATGTGATAAATGTACTAAACGTAATAAATGTTATAAACTTAATAAATGCAATAAATGTAATATAATGTGATAAACATGATAAATGTTTTCAATGTAATAAATGTATTAAATGTAATAAATGTGATAAATGTAATAAATGTCATAAATGTAATTAATCTCATAAATATACAAAATGTATTAAATGTAGTAAATGTGGTGTAATATAGATGGAAAATCTGGAAGGAATCACAATAATCAATTTCGACTCGATAAAATTATTGATTTGAAAAGATCGGTGATTAACCAATGACCAATGATTTATACTTGAGATCAGTTTACAGGAAGTGGCTGCCTTCGAGCTTTTTCGTTGTTTCTACATTTTTTGTAAAGTGCTGGGCTCATAAGTTTAGGAATTCCACAGAAAATTGCCGCTCTATGTAGACAAAATGGACAGTATCTGACCTTTCCGAAATAACATTTGGTTTACAAACAGGGACATGTACTCCCGAGTCAAGCACAATTCTTAGATTTCTAGATGATATCGGGCGTCTTGACCGAAGACTAAATGATATCAAGTACTGTACGCCGTCTGACCGGCACGCGAAACTTGGTTTGGAAATCAACAGCAACGAAACTGTAATCAACGCCTAAGTCGCTACGGCAAATCTCCGTATCCGTTAAGGTGGCGAGCAACAAATGTCGAATTCATTGAATCTTGGATGCTTCATCTATTTTCGAATTCGACTGCAATTCTATTTTCCGTTTTATTATTACCCAGTTTAAGTATTTCGCCTCTGCTTCTATTCTATTTTTTCCGAACAGTTGGTACTTTCGACTGCGAACACAAACGAACTGCGAACAAGCTATTGAATGTCTAGATGGTCGGGTGCCCTTAATACGAAAACATCCAAAAAATACCCAATACCACGTTATGCCTTTACAGTTTTTTTATTTTACCCATTTACCTGTTATTTAAAAGGTTTTGAAAGGATTAAAGCACTTTAGATCTGAATTCCATCATTTTGGAGCTGATCATTGAAAAGATTTGAAAGCACATTCTATACTAAAAAGTACCGTTCTAGCATTGGAAGCAGTTAATTTGTTCCTCCATTTCGACATAATCATGTGACAGTTTGAATTGTCTTGCAGTGTGAGCAAAAAAAATCCGGTTTAATTTTTTCTAAAATTTGTTTATCAACACGAACAAAATGTTAAAAGAATATTTCTTTTTTATACCAACTTAAACAAATTTTAACATAATTGTGATGATGCTACCAATTTTCTCAGTGAAATTTTGGGATACGAATTTCTGACGTTCTGATTACCTTGTGAAGTTTCACACTTCAGTTTCAAGACTAAATTCGCTCATAGTCAGCGATGTTGTTCTCTAACCTTCGATCTTAATCTAGATCGCCAGATCGCGAACTGCTTCGGGTCTCATAATTGCCTGCGGCATTTTACTTTACTGTAAAATTTAAGTACAATCAATCATTAGTCATCCAACGATAGCTGTACCATTCAGTGAATTAGAATGTTGTTCATAAATTTTAATACACGTAGAAGTTTCAGTTTTTGACTAAATAATTCCCGAAACATGATGTGTTACCTACCAAATGGCACAATGGTTAAAGCTTTTGGCGTTTAGATCGGGAGGTACCGAGTTCGAATCCCGATAGGGGCAGGATGCAAAGGAAATTTTCATCAACAGATTACGATCTGTGTTAAAATGGGACACATCTATGACCCCTTGTCGGAGTGCAAAACTCATGAGCCGACCCATCTTATATGCCAGTATAGGCTGGCATGGAGCTACGCAATGTGAAAAGATGGTGATAAAATTGGACCTATAACCGTACGTCCTCGAATTGGCTGACACCGGCGTAAAAGTAAGATTCGAAAAAGCAAACCGCGAAAGTGTTGGGAGAGCCTTGGCTCCAGAACAGATTGCAGGGATAATAAAAAAAACATGATGTGTAAAACTACATGTAGTGTTCAGTAATTCTATTCCTTCGCTGTAGCACATAAAGTTTTATAACTTTGGATATGTTATCTAAAATTCAAAACAAACATTTTTGTTTTTAATCAAATCAACCTGGTAGACTCCACCGGTCGTTAAAATTCAACAAATCAACGTATTATTCAATCAACTTACATCAAATCAAGAAGAACAACAACACAAAAAAATTTATTGATTCGATTTTATTACCCCCGATCGTCGTAGTCGTCGTCTTTATTTTCCTTCAATTTTTTATTCCTCAAATCAAAATCACAATCAAATCTAATCAAACGAATGAAAAACTAACTTTTGAAATATAAATTTATTTATATTTATTTTGACTTGCTCTTGTACTGAGTATAGAGTAATACGTGTACAGTGTACATAGTCGTACTCGTACAAATACAAAAATAATCTTTATAATAAAAACTGAATTTCTTTAATTTAAAAACATAAAAAACAAAATTGTAAAGTTTAACAACAAAGTGAACACAAAAAATGCAATATAAAAAAATACTTTGCGCTCGTACGAGATTCCAATTGCAATAAATCGAATGGCTGCGGAAAAACTATTTAAAAGTTTAATCCGCCTACAGTTAAATTTTTACTTTTTTATGTAATGAATGATGATTTTTGTATAATTGATTTGCATTTTTTATCATCAGAAACTATTGCCCGGAAACGCTTTTCATCTTTGCTCAATCAATATTTCGAAAAACAACTCGTTTCCATTTTCTTATTGAAAACAACTAAATTCGTTTAATTTTGATAAAATCACTAAATAGAATATGGAGTTTGTAGACCAACAGGAGCAAAGTCACGAAACGTAATAAATTCTGGCAAAATACTAAAACACACCATCTTTGTTTTTAATTTAACCCCCCCCCCCACACGACTTGGTTCTAGCATTTTTACTATTTATGTTTGACGTATTTTCATTAAATTAAGAAAATGTGGCTATTGCTGTGTTAGATAAATTAGTTCGAAGGTCATGGAAAATGTGTCTGTAGAGCTAAGCGACATTCAAACAGAGCAAGCTTGTAATCACAAACATTGAAGTTAAACTTCCGAAGATTAATGTAGCTCCGATTTTTGGTAGGTATACCGCATAGCAGTCTCTCTATGATCTTTTTTCATCTACAATCCACGAAAATCCAAATCTCAACCTCCCACAAAAATTCCAATACTTAAAGGCGTTCCTGTGAGGTGAAGAAGCAAATTTGTTGAAGCATCTTTCTACTTCCGATGCCAATTACATTGACGCTTTAAACAAATTGAAGACTCGGTATATGATAAAAAACGATATACGGTGCAGTCCACATAGTACTCTCCATCGACTCGATCAAACTAATTTGGTCAAGTACCAGTTCTTTTCGACAATGTCTTTAGCAAACATTAATATCAAATCAACATCTAAAATAGATTTATTGATTGGGGCGGACAAATTTTTTGAAATCCTAAAACAATAACGGGCAACCTAGTACCTAAAAACGACCCCAAAAAATGTTACGATGATCGATAACAGCAGTTTAAAGGATCAAACGATTTTGCAAGATCCGCAAGACCACATTTGCGAAGAACTTTTTCAAACCACCTCCAGTGAAGTTATCCTTCAAGTCAGGATAGAATCCATTGGAAGAATTATTGCGGATTGTCGTTAAACGTCTTCATCCAATGGAGAGATAATTTGCAAGAAACTGTACTCGGGCAAATGGAAGAAGTTGAGCCACCAAAACATACTACTGATTATTTGTATTTGCCACACTTTGCAGTTTGGAAAGAAACATCCACCACTACTAGGCTATGTGTAGTTTTTGACGCATCTGGTAAAACCACTTCAGGTTACTAATTGAATGATAATTTGTTAACAGGGCCAGTATTGTAGAATCTGATAAGTGATATTTTACTCCGAAGGCATCGAATAGTATTTACAGCGGACGCGGAAAAGATGTACCACCAGATACGGATACATCCAATTGATTGTCGATATCAAAGTATATTTTGGCGTAAATTAACTGAAATCGCTATCCAGAAGCATCGGAACGATTGCGGAACGATAGGATGCCCCAATAAGAAGTTCAGATTTAAAAATTTAATAAAACAAAAACGGCTTAATATATTTCCAAATTTATTTATTTTTGCTTGATCCTCCTGGTTATTAATGGAAAATGATTTCATTCAAATGGGAGCCGCGGCCGGCCTTGGTGTACTCCATTCGGTCGGTTCAATTTCTAAGCACATTTTGGATTGTGTCCGGATCTATTTTGGCAATGGTTGCCTCAATATTGGCTTTCAAATGCTCTATTGTTTGTGGATTGTCCATATAACACTTCTCCTTCACGGCACCTCACAAATAAAAATCCAAAGGCGTCAAATCACACCTCCTTGCCGGACAATTCATGTCACCATTTCGACTGATAATGCGGCCATCAAACTTTTGACGCAGTTTCGCTGTTGTAACGCTCGATGTGTTGCATGGCGCACCATCTAGCTGGAACTAAAGGTCGTCCAAACATAACATTTGGCGGTAGTTGATTCCTTTGACCATAACGGTCGCGCCGGCCTCATCTTCGAAGAAATACGGCCCAATAATGCCGCCACGCCACAAGCCGCACCAAACAGTAACTCGCAATGGATGCATTGGCTTCTCCACATATCCCACATAATTTTGTTTGTTTACGAACCCACCGAGATGGAAATGCGCCTCATCCGAAAAGATGATTGTTTGAGCAAAATCCGAATGGATCCGTTTTTGTTTTAAAAATTTGTTCAATCTGAACTTCTAATTGGGGCACCCTATATATAGACGACTTACTAACCAGAGCATCCGACTCGCTTGAGTTTGCAAAGCAGATGAATAATATATGGTCCCAATCCTGGTTTAGCCTCCGAAAATGGTATTCCAACTCCTCCGACTTCCTATCTAAATTTAACATCGTTAAATGAGATTCCTCCCTTCGAAAATCATTATCCGATGAACCATATGAAATTAAGGTTTTGAGGTTATAATGGCCAGCAGATTGATTCTTCTAGGGCTGCTAGCACCATTTGTCGTCAAAATAAAAATGTATTTCCATGAGTTTTTGCTGTTAGTTTTAGGAAAGGACAACGATCTACCGCAATGTTAGTGAAATAGCATATGTGGAGGTACCTACGTACATTTCCAAAGGGCCAATATATGAGTAGATTGATTGTAGCAAAAACGAAGGTTGCTCCAATTAAAAATTATTTCACTACCACGTTTAGAGTTAAAAGGAGAAGCAGATTGATGCAACACTTACAGTCAATATTAAACATTAGGGATGGTGAAATATTATGCTGGACTGATCTCACCATAGTATTGGATTAGCTATTGGAATCACCTCTAAGGTGGAAATGCGTGGTAAATCGCACCAGTGAAATCATGGAAACTTCACCAAGAGACAAATGACGACTTATTACATCAAAACGTAACACAGCTGATTGTGCCTCGAGAGGCTGCTGTAATGAGTTGGCCAGAATTTTTGAATAAAAAAGTAAAATATTGGCCGTTTTCCGGAAACCAAATTGTTCGGGTGATTTCGAGCACCGAGAGAAATTGCGAGAGAATTGAGAATTATTGCAATACGCTCCGATACGCTAATTGTAAAATAAGAATGAATTCCAATTGGCGGGAAGCAGAGGCACAGATCTTACGGTTCATCCTGCTGCAACATTTTAATGAAGAAATTCAAGCCGTGCCAGAGGAAAGGTTTGTTTCGCCGAGAAGTACGATTAAACCATTAGATGGTAGGATTGAGAAGGCCATTACACCTTATGAAGCTCTGCACTCCTTAAGTCTGCCTTCAAGATCCGATATAAAAACAAAAATTATGTTGAAGAATCATAAAATTTCATAATTATTGTCTGGTATTACCGAAACACCATAAAATCTGTGGTCCGTAATTGTGTGCAGTGCATCAAACAAAAACCAATAACAGAAGACCAATCAATTATCAGCTTACCGAAAGAGAGGGTATAAAATTAATTAGTGCATTCTTAAAAATTGGGCTGGATTAGGCCGGTCTCATCAAAGCATACATAAAACGCGAATGAGGACAGAGAGCCCAAAAGACATACATATACTGAATTATTTGGTTAAGTACCAAAGTTGTAGATTTAGAGCTCGTTGAAGATATGACAACCGAATCGTTCATGGCCGCGCTCCACCGATTTTTCTCACGAAGAGGGGTCAGCACAGATATTCTCGGACAAGGGATCTAACTTTCGTGGAGCACGCACTAAATTCAAGAAAATAAATAGTCGCTCACTCATGTGAACAACAATTATTTTCATGTAATTGAAAATGTCGAATTTAGTGCCAAAAACAGCATTTGCGGCAAGTTTTACTTACCAGCGGAAACAAATCGTTTGCTTGTGAAAGTTTGCGGTGAACATGCTCTATCGAATACAACATGTAAAGAGTGCGTTCAACAATTCAAAGTTGGTGATTTGAAGAAAAGAAAATTAAGAAAAAATAAGAAGAAAATTTGAAGATACTGAAATGGAAAAATTGCTTGATGTGGACCCTTGTCAGATCGAAAAACAATTGGCAGAAGAGTTGAATATTACCTAAAAATGTGTTTCGCAACGTATACATGCAATGGGATTGGTTCAGAAGCTGGGAAATTGGGTGCCACGCAAATTGAAAGACACATGGAACGTCGGAAAACCATGTGTGAATTGTTGCTTCAACGACAACAAAGGAAGGGTTTTTGAATCGGATAATCACTTGGGATGAAAAGTGGATTCATTATGACAATCAAAAGCGCAAACTAGCGTGGGTCAAGCCAGATGAACCAGAGCCGTTGACACCAAAAGCAAATATCCATGGTTCGAAGGTGATGCTTTGGTGGTATTTGGTGGGATATGATGGGTGTCGTTACGGGACAAGCTTATCGACGACAACTGATGGATTTAAAGTAAGCTCTAGCTGCAAAACGACCGGAATGGGATAAAAGGCACGATAAGATTATTTTGCAACATGACAACGCTAGGCCACATGTTGCTATACCTGTCAAAACTACTTGGGCAGGCAGAACTGGGAAATTATACCCCACCCGCCATATTCACCAGACATTGCTCCCTCTGATTACCACTTATTCCGCAGCACTTCACTTCATATGAAAACGTCAAAAAATGGGTCGATGACTGGATCGCCTCGAAACAACCAGACTTTTTCCTTTGGGGAATCCGTGTATTGCCTGAACGATGGAGGAAGGTTATAGCTTCCGAAGGAGCATATTTTGAACAAAACTTTCTTTCATTTTCTACTCAAACTAATGTCTTTTATTTCACTAAAAAAGGTCGGAAATTCATTTGTACACCCAATAAATAATGGAACATTGAAATGAAGGTAATAAGAGACATACATTTTCCAGTTGAAAATTTATAACCTTTCGATGGATCGTTTGATATTAATTTCATATCCATCCAAAGAGCGTCGTACAATCCACGAAGTAAATTTGTGGAATTTTGGGTCCGCATCATGCATTGCCATTAAAGAGCCAATTTGATCGTAAACTTGGTCTTGAATTTTGAATGTCGATTGAATTTGCGAATTTTGCATAAAAACAATTTTGAAGCCGAGTCACGCCATCCATAAGCCAGTAGTACAACTTTGCCTAACGCGCAACAGAAGCCGTTTGCCTCTGCATGTTAATAAATGACAATATTGGAATTCTTTGCCCATTTCAAATGAAACCCAAATCGATTGAAGCCAATTCCGTCTAATCTGATTTTGGGTCAGATTAGAAATTTGTTACATACCTGGATAAGGTTGCCCTGCCTTTTGGTCCAATATCTGGTGGCGCTCTGGTGTAACAAATTATTAAAGTTGGTCGAATAGGCGTTTTTATTTTAATCTGTGTTGAGTGTATTTTGCAATTTTTACCCCAAAAAAATCTTAGTTCACGTGGGTGGATGAGACTGAATATTTCAATAAATGTTTTGGATAATAATTTTGGATGCAACCTTCAGGCAAATCATATGATGCTCTTAAACTACCCAATGAAATGTAATGATGGTATAGGTTTCATTGAGGCAGGCTAATTTGGTATGCTGCAGGTTTAAAACGTTTTATAATCATAAATGCTGTATAGCGTTTTGTATGACTAGAGTTCCGTTGAATGGCATAATACCGTTAGTAAAAACATTTCATTTTCCAAGTAATACTTAGCATTTTTTTTATTTAAATTATTACACCTGAATACAATTCATCTAGTAATTTTTCTTTCTTAATTTAGTCACTTGTGAATGAGAAGGGGCCCATTGTCCAGCTCCATTTATAGGTTATTTACTGAAGTAGTCTTTGCACTGGATGCATCCATTAAATCAATTGGTTTCGTTCTCTGCAATCGCCTTACTGCATGTGAAGTGTCAAACGTACCACGAAGCTGTTCATTTACGGGTTGATAAAAAGGTTGTCCATGAATTACTACAAGTTTTTTATTTCTTCTTGATCCGTCTGTATATTTAGGCCCCTATGAAGGTCATCATTCCTAATGCACTGCGGAGCACTAACTGTAGTACTTTGCTTTTGACAGTTTGTATTATTTTGGTGTTGGTTTTCTTTGTACAGCCCCAGAGCTGAATTCCGCAAGTCCATACAGGCTTTAGCACCTCTATTGATGTACTAGCAATTTATTTTGCAACCAATACATTTTTCGATATTTGATATTAAGTTCATCTTTTTCTTTTTAACGTGCTGTTTCCACCGGAGTCTGGTATCTACGGTCATCCCTAGGTATTTAGCCTTATTTGCATACGGAATCTGCTGACCGTTAATGATTACAGGTTTCGTGTCTCCTACTGAGAGAACTGCAGTGTCATCGTTTGATTGAGGTAAATCTCTGGTGTAGAGCAGGTAAAGAATAGGTCCCAAAACACTACCCTGCGGGACTTCTGCCGAAATCTTTTTTAGCTCGCAGTAATCTTCTTCATATTTCACCCGAAAGTGACGATTCTCATATTATTATATGATATTTGAGTGTTTCTCTCTGAAACCAAACCGATATTCTGGGATAACGTTTCTTTGTTCTATGGTTCTTTTCAATCTTTTGAACAACAGCCTCTCAAACAATTACGCTAGTGTTGGTAATGAAATTGGCCGTTAAGATTTTCTATCATTCAATGGTTAGCCTGGTTTCGGAATCATTATTACTTCGGCTGCTTCGGCTGAAAATCGCATTGATTATGTGCAATAATTTACGGGTGCCTTTTTCAGTCAGCTCTTTTATTATTTTTCCTGTTGTCAGATCGTAACCAGGAGTTTTCTTTGCTTTTATGTTCTAATTTCAGCTTTTAATTCTTCAATGTTACACGACTGATATCTTCGAAGTCAGATGTTCTGGGCGGATCAGTGGTGTTTTCGTAGCTGGCGTAGTCTACCATTTCTTTCGGGTTTTTCGTTATTCCTGCACTAGTTCTCTTACTTCTATTGGATAAATAATGGCTTTTCTTTCCTGGATGATAATTTGGGGTGCATTCTCAAACCGGCCATTGCATGAAATCAAGGAGCCTAGTTCCTCTTCTATTTCATATTCACTTTTGATTGGCACTTGAAGTTCTATTTTTTCTTCTACTAGCTGCTTAAACAGTTCCTAATTTGTTTTGTTGTTTATGAGCTGTGGTGAATTTGTTTTTTCCATTATATTTTCACTAACCGTCATAATAACAGAAGCATGGTCAGATATTAGACTTCCGTCATTTTCTAAGAAGATGTAGCGTTCCGTTATGCCTTTAGTGATGCAGAAATCTATAAGGTCTGGGATTTTGTTCGGTCAGATAGCCAGTACGTTAGTTTCCCTCCTGAGTAAAATTCTCAGTTTGAGTATTGGCCAGCTGCAAGAAATCTTTGCCTTCTGGAGAGATTAATCTTGAATTAGTCTTCTTTCTTTAGGTTATACCGTGGGGGACAATATATTGCAGATATATTACAGGTGTTGTGATAACCAAATTTAACCGTCACGGTGGTTACATGCATGGATTATTTTTCTATTTTTAATTCTTCATGATGATTAATATAATCCCTAATAAGTATTGTTGACCCTCCTCTTGCCCGTTCTGCTGGATGTGTGGTATGGTACCAAGTATATATCCGTATTGCTACATATAAAAGCTGCTGGTAAAATGTGTTTCTGATATCAATTTTCTCAGTATTTAAAAATAGTCCTAATTCCGCAAGGTGTTGTGTTAATCCATTTGCATTCCATATGGCTATTCTTAATGAGTAGTTTTGATATCTGGTTTCTGCTCCGAAATTATGAATTGAACTATGTATTGCCGGCATTATTTATTTTTAGCTATTTTGGAGCTTGGTATTAACTTATTTGGGTTATTCTGTTCTTCAAGGCTATTTAAAATTGATTGGACAGAGTTTTTGAATGTTTCGGTACCGTTGGTGTCATTTTCTTTCGAATTTGAAGAGGCCTGCATATATGTATAATTCTCCCTACGCATACGTACTTCATTCTTGTTCGATTCTTGTTTGGATGACTAAGAGAGCACTTGCGTGCCTGATCCCTCATTTTCTGTAGCTGCTTGGCAATCTCACATCCTCGGTAGCTGGTTGGGTGCTGCTCATTACAATTTATAAATTTTGCTGGTTCTTCTTTAGAAAGTTTGCAAGTTTGTGATGGGTGCTTTCCAACACATTTGACACATCTTGATTTGCGCGCGCAATATCGATGCGTATGGTTATAGCCTTGGCATTTTTTACATTATACTATTCTACATTGTACTGCCTCTTTCAACAGCTTCGATCTTTACTCTTGAGTATGCCACTTATATTGTATTTTTTTCTATTTGCTCAGATTATAAAGTTCAGACAATAATGTTCACGGCATCAATTTTAAACCCTCTATTTTCTAGGTGCTCCATTATTAAATTACTTTCACTGGTTGGATGTAGGCCATGACCTTGATGGGATGATCGTTTTTATTTTCGCACGTGTATCATTGATATTAATCAATATTCTGCTTCATTGACAAGTTTTGTATGCGTTTAGATTGGAAGTGTTAATCTTTCATACATTATTGTTCAGAGCAGGAATTTTTTGGAGCAGTGGAACAATTTCTTATTCCATACCAGTACTCATTACACTTTGGATTTCTGAATAGTTGGCTACTCCTACTATAAAAATCGGTGGAGGGGCTTTTACCTTTGGATGTGCTTCATTTTGTTGAGATGGTTGCCGTTCGGGTGATTTTTCTACCTCTCAGTAGACTCAGCTTTTCTTTTTCTATTACTCTTGTTTTGATTAGCTTTTCCCTTCTTCAGCATCCAGTTAGTTTCCCTATCTAACTCATTCTCGTCCGTTGAGTATTCAGTCTTCTGCGTCTTGTCTCTTTTAGGTTGTACTTTGTTGTCTGACGCTTCTATGTTTATGGTTTTGTTTTCCGTTTTTGAATTTGTTTTATCTGTTTTCAGGCAGATTAACTCGCGTTGAAGATTGAAGATTAGAAGCTCCACGTAGTCAATTTTTTATTTTAGTACATGATTTTATTTTTCTAAATTAGAATGTCCATCATTTGCATTGCTGCCGACGTTGAAGATATCGGTTGCAGAACCGTTTCTGCTTCTAGTTTTGGCAACGTTCTTGCTGTATTTGACTCCTGAAATGGATTCGCTGTTTCAAAATTGATTTCACTAACATGCAATAAGTGGTTCCCTCAGAATCCATAGAACCGGCCTCCGAAGAGTGTGGATTAGCCAATTTGAAAAATGGTGTACCACCTGGGGTAAATCTTTTGTGCTTTAGACCATCGCATTGTGTTGGATTGACTATTCGCTATATTGATCCACTATGGTTACCCCAACCGTTTGTATTACAATACATTGCCCAGGGTGCGCCCGTATCCGAGAATTCTTCGTTGAGTCTGTCAGTCAGTTGCACCCCAAGTAATATTTAGTGTTATAAATAGTTGTTATATTTATTTATTTCTATATAGATAGTAAATTTTCGAAACCCTTTAAACACGTTTCGTTCCTACATAAAGTTTACTCGTATTTGACTCGAATTTCCACATATCCCGAATACGATTCACTAGAAATGTGATACGTATTGTTAATTACAAAGTACACAAATACAAACATTGATGGCAAACTTGCTGAATTTATTCCTATAAAAAGCACATTCTGTAAATTAAATTGTTACTTCAAACAAATATAAAACCTAATTATGTTGAATGTAATTTATTACCTAAATAAAACTCTAGAAAATAGTTAAATTTAAATTTGTTGTTACGTCTCGTACATATTTGTATAATTACAGATGCAACAACCAAACAAAACAAAAAAAAACTCTGTACACAAAAATTCCATTCCAAACTGAAATCTGATAACTACTAACAATTGGGGAAAAACACTCGCACACACACACACACTCGTATAAAACACAAAGCAAAGCATTTTGCCAATAAACATTGAAGATGGGACAATGGAGTGGCTACGGCGACGGCGGCGGTGGCGGTGGCAGCAGCAGTACCATAAAAATCGTATACAGCAGAGATACACGGGAGGGTAAAAAACCATTTATTATTATTATAAGCTTTGTTTGTGTGTGCTTTAGTACTACTCGGTGAGCTTTTTTCTATTATTACAATTATTATTTTTTTGTTGGTCTATTGTTGAAACTAGACACAGTAAGAGATTACACAAAGTAGATATTGTACCATACTATTATATTTGTATATTTTGTTGTTGCTGCTGTTCTTGTTTATTTATTTGTTTTTATTTTTATGGTCGTAATACAAATTTTATGTAATGGCTATTATAGTAATGTCGAAAACATAATAGTCTTTGTTTATCTATGCAAGCTACAGGGATCCATCGTATAATGACACCTGATGAAAATATGCTCCTATATGGAAACGTAACTCAAAAGGAGACAGATTGCAAAGGACGAAAAATACGAGGTTGAAACTAAAACTGAATCGCAAACTTTATGATTGTAACAGATTTGAAGACATGTTTATCTTTCTCGAGGTTGAAAGTTTGTGTCTTCTGTTTTACTTTCATCTGATTTGTACTGCCATCACCAGTTCAATAGTACTACTACTGTCGTCATTCTGGTCCGTAACACTACCCTTCGACCAAACCTGTTCATCGCGAGCAGAATCCAAACCTCCTCCTCCGTAGAGCGCCATTCGCTCCAAATGCACAATCCATGGTTTGCAATATAGCTCTTTTTTAATTCTATAGATGACGTCATTTATCCTAGAAATGACCTTGTAGGACGTCCTCTTTATTCCTCTTTTTGTTGCCGGTTGTGAAGCCAACCTAACTTTCCTTCTATAAATCCGCTATTATTCGCTAGAAAGCTTTATCTTACTGTCAAACCGATGAATGGTTCCACTTTTGGATTGTTGACATATGCCTGCCCACATAAAACTGATGGAAGTGCTCCAAACTTCAAATAGCTTAGATATTGCAAATTATTACCAAATCACCGGCGATCTTATGCCAGCAGGAATAAGGCAATATTCCATTCCGATCGCAATTACGTTGATTCTTAATCCTATTCCCCTATCAGACTGTGGGTGATAAAGTGTTATTCGTGTTTTAATTATTTCCAACAAATGACGCATATTTCTTGAAAAACCACTTATTCAAAATTCCGCCCTGATCGGATTGAAGTTCCATTCGTACTCCATAACGACTAATCCAATTGTATTCCACTTTTACTGGTTGGGAATGGTCCTGCAATATCCATATCAATCCTCTCAAATCGTGCACCCACGTTATATTGTTGCCTGTTTGAATTTACCATCGTAAATAAATTTCATTATTATTGATAGGTTTGTGTCATCAAGTTGATCTTTCCCTATTTCATCCTTGGTCTATTCCTCAGCTCAGGTAGCACTTGTATGAGTCTGTCAATGATATTTTCTGTGTTTTCTACTCGACCGCAATGCTTACAATCCATTTGAATGGCTATCAGGAAAATGTCTCCGCATCCCTATGTGACGTCCCTTTCCGATGTTAAATTTTGTAGCAGTAACTTTTAAGTCTTTGAATCAAATGTGCTATCTGTCCCTTTGAACCTTTCAACTGGGAAAGCCATTTCAAATCGCAATGATTCGTTCACAAAATGACTGATTGACCATAGAGATACTTATTGAAATGTTTGACACATTCTACAAGGGTCAATAGTTCGCTCCGCGTTACACAGTGATTGTGTTCCGGTTTCGAGGCAACACCCCTCCTACACCATGATTACTTGCATTGATCTACAAAAAAGGTTTAATTTAGCACTGGGTACGCAAGCATTGGTGATGTACAAAACCGCTTCTTCAATTCTTTAGAATGATTGATGATCTCAATTCCATTTGCTACATTAACAAATCCTGTGCCAAACCGTCTATAGAATGTGCACAATCCGAAGAAGCTTCTTAATTCATGCAGATTCCTTGGTATCCTTGGTACTTGCTCGTCGAATTTCTTTGCCATGGCGATTATGTCGTCTATGCATACCAGGCAGGTTTTAAAATGAAGGTTTTGAAATGAGCATTGCATAACCCATTGCATAATCCAGTGCCTACGCTAAATGACATTTTTTCCTTGTCCTAGTTTGCAACTTCCACCTGCCAATAGGCGCTCTGCAAATGCTGTGTTGAAAATAGTCGTGCATCTGCTAATCTAATGTGTCGTCGATCCTACGTAGGGAGAAGCTATCCTTTTTAGTCGCCGAATTGATCTTTTTGTATCGACACAGAATATCATCAAGCCTTTTTTTTCTACCATAGTATCACACTGTTGAACTCTATAGACTTATCGATTGTTCAACCACTCCTGTTGTTTGCATATCGTTAACCATCTTATCCATTTCAATTTCGGTGCCCAACGAATTGGCATGGATATTCCTAGGTCGATCCAGTGTTTAACCATGTCAGTTCTTCCATTATCTTCGGGCGGACTTAAAACAATGGACCTATACTGTTCAAGTAATTTCTAAGCTGCGTGTTGATTTTATGTTAGCTGCTCTATCCATTTCTGAGTCAAATTATCTACATACAATGTTCCGTAGTTGTAACGGGTTATCCAATTCGAGGTTGATAAAGTAGAAATCTGTATACCGACATCTGTCAAAGATATACGTCAAGTACGCTGTCATTTATTTAGTTGACATTCTGCCATTTAAGAATATGGAGCATTTAACAATCGACCAACGCGTTAAAATTATTAAATCTTATTATAAAAATAGTGATTCTGCCGTATCCACATCTCGCGCTTTACGAGCAGATTATGGTCGTCATAATCGTCCTACAAAGCAAACCATATTGAATACAGTGAATAAATTTGAACAAACTGGATCTGTTACTGATATTGTAAGGTCTGTGCATCATCGAAACATTCGCAATGCTGAAAATATCGCTTCTGTAGCTGAAAGTGTGGAAGAAGATCCAAATTTGTCAATTCCTCGTCGAGCTCAACATTTAGGCCTATCTTATGGCTCATTATGGCGCATTTTGCATCTGGATTTGCATCTTCATCCGTATAAGGTCCATTTGACACAAGAGCTAAAGCCTGCTGACCATGGACAACGAAGAACATACGCAAATTGGGTGTTGGAAAAACAGGCCGTCGATGCTGATTTTTCGAACAAAATTTTCTTCAGTGATGAAGCTCATTTTTCGCTTGGTGAATACGTTAATAAGCAAAACTGTAGAATTTGGGGCTCAGAAAATCCACAATTGATTGTAGAGAAGCCATTACACCCGGAAAAAGTCACTGTTTGGTGCGCATTGTGGTCTGGTGGTGTGATTGGGCCGTATTTTTTTGAGAACAACCATGGACGAACCGTTACCGTCAATTCTGAGCGCTATGGCCGCATGTTAACCGATTATTTTTTTTACGAAAATCGAAGATTATGATCTTGACGATATGTGGTTTCAGCAGGATGGAGCAACCAGTCACGTAACACGAGCAAATCGAGATCTTTTGCAAGAGAAATTTCCTGGACGTTTGATTTCGCGATTAGCTGATGTCAATTGGCCTCCAAGATCCTGTGATTTAACGCCTTTGGATTTCTTTTTGTGGGGCTACGCGAAAGATCGTGTTTACGCAAACAATCCTCAAACTCTTGACGAATTGAAAACTAATATTCGTAAGGTAATGGCCGAGATACCGCCCGAAATGTGCCGAAAAGTCATTGAAAATTACCGCAAAAGAATCAAGGCCTGTAAGAAGTCCCGTCGAGGACATTTGAATGATATCTTGTTTAACTAAAAATGGCAAGGATCAGTCTGTAAAATGAAATAAAAATTAGAATACATTCCGAATATTTTGTGTGTTTTTTTTAAGTTTACTTTATCAAGCTTGAATTGGATAACCTTGTATATTAGTTCCCTTTAAAATCGGATACGACATTACCCGAGTATTGTCCATTAAGTTAAGAGCCCTTATTTGAACTATAAAGTTATCAAAAGGTTTCACGGACGCTTTACCAATAATAATTTCCCGTAATGTTTTCTCCTCATCACTGGCTTACACAACGCCCAACCATTGTGATCCAGAATCTCAATGCACTCTTCGCCACAATTTTTTCACAACTTTTCCAAGTTGTATGGCAGTTTTGTTCGGTGACCTAATATAAAACACCTTGTAGTTGCTTCCTCGATTCTCGGTGGTAGTGGCAGTTCCCCGTCCCACTGACTGCTTCCAAATCGTATTTCTACATTATTCTTTCCTTTAACAACCGCACTTCCATCGGTGACCGTTCACAACGGCTCAGGGGTAGGAGGAAAGGATTCAGAATATGTTGGTGACGGGGGAGTAGGAGAATGGGGTTCAATTTCATGTTTAAGAATGCTTACCTGATAAAAATTTAAAATTTTTAAAGCTGGCCTCAACTCCACTTGTTGTTTGGACATAATTAATTTTCCCAGAAGTTTTCCTCATTAAATTACCCCATAAAGGTTAGATACCTTAGAGAGAATAAAAATTATTTTTTTCTCCAATTCTGGTGCGCAATTTAGATTTTCCACACAGAAGGTCTTGTCGTCAATTTCAACTGAGTTCGCAAGACTCATAATCCATTTGGAAATTCATAGAGGATATGGCTCCGGTCGGTGGGCTTTATTAGGTTTCGGCTGAAATTATAAGGTTCTGGCAAAAAAATAATGTAGTGCGCAATGATGCACGATAAATTGTTCTTCCTGTGCCATAGTTATGATTCCGACTGAATTTAAAAGGTTCCGGCTAGAATTATAAGGTTTCGGCGGAAAAACCAAATGGTACACAATGATCCACAATACATTGTGTCATAATTGATTTGGCTGTAGTATGGTTCCGAATGGCTTGTTTAAGGTTCCAGCTGGAATTATAAGGTTCCGGCGGAAAAGTATATAGTACACAGTGGCTTCTTGTGTCATAGTTAACTTGGCTGTAGAGGTTACGGTTTGCTTTATAAAATTCCGGTTGGAATTATAAGGTTTCGGTCAAAATACTCGTATAATGGCTTTAGTAGATTTCACTGTGTTTACTCCATTAGGTTCACTGTGCTGCTTGTAACATAGTTATTTTATTTGTGGACGGTATGGTTCCAGCTGGCTTTATATGATTCCGACTGAAAAATCATATTGTACACAGTGATGCACAATACAGTATGCTGCTTGTACCATAGATGATTTGGCTGTAGATGGTATGGTTCCGGCTGGCTCTATGAGGTTCCGGCAGCAAGTTTAAAGTTCTGGCCGACAATCATTCAGTGCACAATGAAGCACAATACATGCTTCATGTAACATAGTTGCCTCGATTGTAGCATGGTTCAAATGGCTTTTTTTAGGTTCAGCTGGAATTATACATTTCGGGCTGAGGAATCGTATATGATGCACATTCCATTGTGCTGATTGTGCCATAGTTAGTTGGGCTGTAGAGAGTATGGTTCCGGCTGGTTTTACAAAGTACCAACTGGAATTATAAGATTCCAGCTGAAAAATCATATAGTGTACAATGATGCATCGTGTTACTTGTGCCATAATTGCTTTGGTTCCGGCTGATATGGTTTCGGCTCGCGTGACGGACACAAAACTGAAAAGAATTCGCGTTGTACATCGCCTGCCTGTATTTAAATATATGTTGGTATGTGTTCTGCTTAGTTTATTTTATACATTTTTCTTTACTATGCAAAGATACGAGACGAGTACACAGATCTTATAAAAAGTATAATAAAAAGGATGTTAAGGACAATTTTTTTTAATATGTATGGTATTGTTACACATACCGGTTAAATATTATATAGGTTGGCTAAATATTTAAAGCAAAAAAATTTTTTTATTGTCTATTAATTTTTTATGTTTTGCCTACTTATACGAGAATAATAGGAATTTAGTTCAGTTATGCCGCCATCTCTAACCCATCCATGCTGAGTATCTGATCACCAACAATAAAAAAGGTGACGCTATTTACATAATTATTTTTGTGTGCTTTAAGCTTATACGTATAAAGCTAATTCTTACTTAAGTGCTTTAGATATGCCAGAGATTTTTATGCCTAACTACATAAAATTTTACTATCGATTCCAGGCAATTAACTACTCCAGCCAATTTAGCTCAAATTAATTCAAATTTTACTATGGATTAACACAACGCAGAAATATAAATTAAGTGTAACCGGAGTTGGGTATAGTAAAACGTAGATAAATATTGAAGAGCTTTTACTAAAAATCATAACATATAAAAAATATGCACCCACTGTACAAATAATATGCACCTACTATAACCAAAATCAAACTAAAAGTTTATCAAATTTCTTATCCGATTTGCTTTATTATCAGATAATTTCACTAAAGGAATCTTTTTATTTTATTTTACTATTTTAATTTTAAAATCTAAGCTTATAACTTATAACAATAATTTTCCCTCTCAATTAGTAGCTTAACGTTTTAATCCCAAAGATTATAATAAAGTTCAAAAGTAGAGTGGAGGAAAAAAAGATTTGCGGGATTAAATGTTTAAAATGTTTTCTACTTTAATTTTTTTTAAATACTCTTTCTATGCTTCATTATGGGAAAAGGATAAATACACAACATCAGGCACACAAGGAAGCGAGGTGGTGAGTTTAGTTTTCTTTCTTAGATTTTATCGGATTAGCATCAGTAAATAAAATACAAACTAAAAATCTCAGTTTAATTTTTAATTTGTATCCCTCCTTTCTTTGGAAAGTCGGTAATGTGCCATACAGATAGTTCTTACATGAGGTTTAGTTAGAAAGCTTAAAATTTAAGATTTTTTAGTTGGGTGCATTTCATTCTGGCTTTTATTTTGTATATAGATCAATGTTATGCATCATTTCATAAACAATTCGGGATATCTGCAATTAAAATTTTTAATCCTGAAAATTTTTATTAATCAACAGTAGTCGAGGAAGCCAGATTTAGTTCCCTTCCCCTCAAAAATATAAACTGTACTCAATTCATATCTGAAACTTTTTGCTTATTATCGAAAAAGTTCTTTGAATGAAACTTTTAGTCAAACGGGTTAGCTGCTTCCTATACGATTCTACGAATCAGTCGGTGGTACAAGACATATGTCAGAGGGATGTAACTGAGATATTTTCAGCGCCGGAATAACGCTACTACAATTAACTAACAATGTTACATTTGCACCGGTCCTTTACAGTTATAAGCCGTCTCAACGACGGTTGGAAAAAACAAAAATTTGTTTTGCCATTCTGCGAATGGCAATTGAGAACCAATTTTTAGTGATATATGTATACCAATTACGTTTGCGGTGAAAATTTCAATTATCATTTTACATTCAGCTCCAAATTTAAGTTTACATTTTTATCTGGAACTTGATTTTTGGTAAGAATTCGGTTTAAAAATTTCAATCTCTAAATTATCTGATATCAAATTACTGTTTCCAAATATAATTCGAATAATTTTGTATCTGATTTAGTTAAAGCTCCATTTCCAGGTAATCCAAATCAACATAATCTGTCCATTGAACAGCAAAATAAACTCGATTGAGTTAAAAAAAAATTTCCATCGTCTAACATTTTAGGATTGGGTAAGACGTCTATTTTATCTCACAGTATTGATGTTTCTGGCGCTAAGTCAATTAAACAGAGACATTATATGGTATCTCCTGCTGTTGAAAATGTGATGTAACAAGAGTTGGATCAACTGTTGTCACCAGGAGTCATAGAGTAGACTAGCAGATCATGGTGTTCACCGATAGCAGTGGTGTAAAAGGCTAACGATAAAGTTAGATTACGTCTTGATGCAAGAAATCTGGACGGGGTAACGGTAAAAGATGCTTATCCCTTACTTATTCGGTTTGTTATTGATCTTAAAGACGCTTTTTTGGAAATTTCGCTAGATGAAGGGTCAAGGGATAAGACAGCTTTCACTGCGGCTGACAGACCCTTATATCAATTCACAATCATGCCGTTTGGCCTTTGAAATTCACCTCAGACATTTTGCAGACTTGTACATCGCGTGATACTCCATAAATTGCATACTCAAATTTTTGTGTATGTAGATGGACTTTTGATAAAATCTGAGACTTTTGAAGTACATTTGATTTTGTTGCATCAGGTTGCTGAATATTTAAATAAAGCTAATTCAACCGTTAATGTTGAGAAAAACAAATTTACTTTGAAGGAAATTGAATATTTGAGTTACATAGTAGAAGATGGAGTACAAAAAGTAAATCTAGAGACAGCTTCGGTCATTACTTCTTATTAACCCAAAAATGTCCGTTAAATTCGAAAATTTCTAGGCATGACCGGGTAGTATCGCCGATTTATAGCGCAATATTCCGATTTATCAGAGCCATTGACAAGTTTATTACAGAAAAATAAAAAGTTTGTGTTGACTGAAGCTGTTAATAAATCATTTAATGAGCTTAAAATCGCATTAGCTACAGCTTCTGTTTTGAGTCATCCATAGATTACACGAAACATTTGTATATTCAATGTGATGCTTCTACAACTAGAGTGGGTGGTGCGGTCAACGCAATTATAGCATTACTGAGTTAGAGTGTTTAGCCACAGTATTAAGTGTTAAGAAATTTAGACGGTATGTAGAAGGACTTCTTTTTTACTATTTTCACGGATCACGCAAGTTTAAAATGGCTAATGGGACAAAGGCATCTTTCGGGACATCTCGCTCGCTGGAGCCTGAAATTGCAAGGATAATTTGTTACCGGATGCATTGTCTAGAAATCATGCTAATGAGATCAAATCAATCAATGAGATAATTGAAAATAAACCGTTTTTCCTAGGTATGAATTCCGATGCGTTCAATGATTTAAAATACCAATCACACAATCACAGTCTGGGATCACACAATTAAATTTGAGTACTGATATTCTAATTTGGAAACTTTACATACCCGATCCATTAAAATTACAAATTGTCAAGCAAGCGCATTTCGTCCCACGTCCACTCATTTCGGAATTGACAAATGTGTTGAAACTATTCGTCGCTATTTTCATTAGCCAGGGTTAGCAAAACATGTTCAAAATTGTATAAATTCTTGTGACATATGCAAACAATGCAAGACAACAATTAGTGTAGCGAGACCTCCAATGGGCAAATATCATGAGGTAGTTAGAACATGGAAAAAGCTTTATGTTGATTTTATCGGGCCGTTCCCTAGACCAAGGATTGACAATTGTTTTATTTTGGTTGTTTTAGATAGTTTTTCATGATTTGTGCTTGTAGAGCCCAGATACGTAGTGCTAATTCTAATAACGTTATAAAATTTTTGGAAAATCGTGTTTTTCATATACTTTCCAGAATTTTTGGTTAGTGATAATGGTAAGCAGTTTACAAGTATAAATTGTAATAACTTTTTAAATAAATATGGTATTAATCATAATTTTAACACCAAAATATCACCCACTGTTAGAAGGGTAGCACGTTAGATAAGAAAATTGGTCTAAAAAATATTTACCACAAAAGCGCCTTATTTAAATTCGCCGCCATTTTGTTAATACGAGTTGTACGAATCGAATTTCCTCTTTGATATGTTCAACTGTTTCAGGCTTGTTCGCATATAGCTCCAAAGAAAAAAGTTCATCGGTGTCAGATCGCACGGCCTTGATGACCAATGTTGATCACCAAATCGAGAAATGATACGGCCTGGAAACATAGTCTGCAGTAACACCATTGTTTCACGTGCTGTGTGGCAGGTCGCTCCATCTTGTTGGAAAAACATGTCCCCCACATCAATTACATCCAATTTGGGCCACCAAAACTCCGTTAACTTTTCGCGATACCGCACTCCCAAGTTCCTGGATTCTCGGCCACAGATTCCCTTACTGTGACTATATTTTCGAGTGACCGACAAGGCCGACGACGAACAATGATCTTCTGAATTAAACGCCTCACTGTCGATTCATTTGGCGCTATATTGCGACCGAAAACTTGACGTAATTGGTGAACTGTTTTCGAAAAAACTTTCACCATTTTTCTAATGTGTTTTTACAATAATTAAACGTTGTTAGTTTGAATACTTCTCCATATTCTTAGATCGCGTGGTCTATACGTGAAAACTGTCATTAAAAAATCACCGTACAACTCGTATTAACAAAATGGCGGCAAATTTAAATCCGGCGCTCTTGCTGAGACACTCTATAGATAGTTGTTGTTGAACGACCGGTGGTTCATTTACTAATCTTTCACCTTGACCAAGGGCAACAGTAATTTCCTGTAAAACTTACAAAAAAATTCCAAGAAAATTATTAGCGCCTTTTGAATTTGGTCCTGAAACTTCTTATAGAGGGCATTCTTCTTGCCCAGCAGTAAACAACACAACAATCTCCCGAACATAGTAGTACCTCCTCGTACGAATAAGTAGAAAATCTCACTGAAAAATTTGATGCGGATAAATAGGGGCGCGATACATGTTATTTTCAACAGCCTGTATATTGTCCAGGATGAAGGATTCCCAAATAAGAGCTTATGTGAACAAACGCAACCTCATCAAATTTAAACTCTGAAGGACCTGAAACTTTTCCCGGTTTTTGTTTATAATTTTTAAGTTTCGAACACATTCCTACTTGGTTCATTAAAAGGGATATTCTTCATAAAACTCAACCGAAATTATTTCACCATCCCGACCAGTCAGACCTCATAAAGAGCACGTCTCCATCAACATACGGAATTATTTGCAGCTTTCGTGGTTTTTTCTTTTTTTGAATGTGTTTTAACAGCGGTAACACAAGATGAGGTTAAATTGAGTGAATGTTAATAGCCCCCCCTATTGGTGGACGATGGAATGCTCTCAATTTCATGGGTGTTGGAATAAACGGGACTCGCTTTTCAAGTACCGGAGTTGAATGTTGAATTAAATTTCCTCCTCCGACTTTGAGTCTCATGGTGGTTTCTGATGATTTCGGAATGTAATAAAAATCTTTCGATACACTAAACGGATGACTGTATTAATTTTTTGGTGGTGGAAATAAACTAACTTACTGATATGTTGATGACATTTACTCGACTGTTTGGCACTTACGAAGAAACCGTGTAAAATGCTACAATTTTTTACAAATATTATTATCTTTCTCATATGTAGCAAACTAAACCTGTGAGTAATCGTTTTTTAGTGCTTGTTTAAGACAAACACAGATGGCAGTGTAGTTTTCACGTTTTTTACATATTTTATGTAAATTACACAAATTTTTATGTAATTTACATTATTTACATAAAAATGTAGATAACGTTTTTTACATGTAAACTGCCCAACACTGGGCTAAAGTTACTGGAGCATTCCAGAGTTTAAAATGTCTTGCTACCAGTACGCCACCGCCCGATTTCTTTGAGCTAGGTTCGAGAGACCGATCGCATCTGTAAACAACGTAATCATGGCCAAAAAATTCACTGCTCATTATGCCGGGTTTTAATGAAGTTTGACAAATTACATAGATTAGGTAGTTTGATGCTTTTGATGCCATTTTCTTGACGTTTTGATAGTAAATAGCACATTTCTCATTAAACAAAGTTTTCTTGGATTTTATGGGTTGATTTACCTTTTGAGTAGTAGTGTAGGTTCGAGCTCTCATTAAAAGTGCGTATAGTCTATCATTAGCCACTTGAAATTAGAACTATGGCATGGGGTACACTATCGAACAGCTGAAGTGAAGATGGAGTGGAAGATTAATTGTTTATCAGCTTTGGTAAAAGTTAGACAGAATGTGTTATCTAACAGAGGTATCGACATAAATGTGGACGGCAGGTTTATAAATTTGGCTGAAATTTGCATTAGGGTAGTATTTCGTTAGAGCAGATCTAACATCAGCTGGGCATCTATACGTCACATTCAAGTATTCCGTCTTTGTTACGAATGCGCTTGCATCGGATCGTATCCGGCGGGGTACAAGATAAGGATAATTCGCTTTCACTGTCCATATCCCTTAAATTTCGTTCACACGTTTTTTATAAATCAAATAGGTACACAAACTTGACAACTTTTGAAAAAAAAATGTATTTATGTCTTATGATGTCGTGGCTAATTAAGCAATAATTTTATATTATTTTCGATTTTTTTTTTGATTTCTTAATATGATAATTAATGAATAATACTAAAAATTATTTTGGGTTTATATTCGTGTTAAAGTCCGATCGTAGAAAAAATAGTATGTACAATTCGAAGGAAAAGTGCATTCCCGGACTCCCATGATTGCCGGACTCGGCTCCACGAATGCAGTACTTTCCCTCCTTATTATACAATATACTATTGTGTTTATTCAATGAAGTATAATCAACAACGATTTATTTACAGAAAAACAAAAAATTAAGCCCCAGCATGAAATCGATTCGATTGTCGAATCTTTAGCGGCGTCAATTTTCAGTCGACTTCGTCGTTTGCAGTTTCAATAGAAAGCGTGGAATGTGCTGTCGCATCTGTGCAAATCCGATTTGCATTAATTCTGTGACAAATGTACCTGTTCCAGATGTAACTTTCGCTCCCAGTAATATGCCAAAAGTAAATGAAATACATTTTAAGCCTACTGCTCCCATATTCGAAGATACAACATCGTCGCATGCTGTTTTGACACCCAAGGTTTTGTTTCCCGATTTAAAATCAAAGGAAACAATTGAATATCATGCAACCGCACAGACGTAGATAAATTAGCCGATCATGTTAAATTATACATAAATCCTTTCAACGAACTAGAATTAAATCAAATTTATAACAATCCTGAAATTCAGCTGGCCGCAGCCTTCGAAGAACAATTTATTGATACAGAAGTTAACACGCCATATATAAAACTTATTGTGGAAAGTAAAAGATCCCCACGAATACCCGCGATACTCGCGAATTATTCACGTAAGTGTCTCGAATTTATTCTGATTTGGCATTCAAATAAATATTAATTTTATTTATTTTCAGACACCAACCGAATAAGACGAATGATGTGGAACTCGTATATGGAATTCAAGTTGAATATAACTCGTTTATATTACGAACTTGCCACTATATGTATACAATTCGCGACGTCTTGGCACATGGCAATATTTAGTCGATTTACCATTTTCAACTTTGGATAAGCGCACATTATGGATTTTATGCTATTGCTTGACGGTTGGATTTCCTGACAACTGAAATTTCAGACGATGACATATTATTTGTTGCAAACATTTTGTAATATGATTTTATCGAGAAAACAGTCTGACTGGGAAGTCATAAGGAGTTCAACATTAAAGATATTTGAGGTAGAAAATTAAATTACTTCTTAGCTCCTTCCTATTCATTAAATTTTTTTTATTTTTTCTTAGATCGGATTCATTAGTCAGCCGCCCAAATATATTTGCTATAAAATAATGCGTGATCTCCTTTATAATATTTCGGATAAATATCCTGAATTTAATACATTGTTGGATACATTTTATGGCGTGTTAAAGTATCCTTTGCCGAGATTAAATCATTAGCATCCTATATTAGCATTTATATTTATTCCTATAGATTAAATCATTAGCATCCTAAATCGCTTCTGTTGCACCGCTCGAAGCCATCATTTGATGATTTTGAAATTTTATCAGTTCAATTTTATCATTTTTAATTATTAATTTTATTATTATTATTTAATAAATCTTTTAATCGAAGTTAAATTTATTTTATATTGTACAAATTACCACCACACGAATCTATTAAGTTCTTCTCTAAAATCACGGCATCATAAAAAATTGATCTTCTAAAGCCACGTCTTGTATGTCTGACGCCATAAAAATTTACAAAAGATAAATTAAAGTGAGAGTGGCCGTAAAGCCATAAAAAATACCCAGCTTGATATTTTTCAAGAAAAATTATAGCAACTCAACAAAAAAATCGGAAATACTATTCTCACAAATAGAAATGGTTTATTTTCGTCTCTTTTTAATTTTGTACAAAATCTTGTGATTTGGAATGGAATAGCGCTATAAAGCACGATCATAATAATCTATTATCACCCAGCAAAGAAGCGCAAAAACAAAAAATAGAAATGTACTCATTTAAATTTAACACCGTAAAAATTCTGAGTCAAAAAATTTTAAAACTCTCGGACAGTAAATTTCATCATAAAAATTTTAAAATATTAAATGATACATTACTTCAAAATTATTATCCCAAAACATTAATAAATAGATAATATTGTTTATAAACAAATTTATTTTAGTATAAATTCTAACCCTCGGCCACAAAATGAAATTTCAAATTATTTGTCAACTCAGTACATTAAAAATTAATTCGAAAAAATTGATTTGATTGATTGATTGATTTTGAATGTACGACCAAGTTCTTAGGCTTGAGTTCCCGGATGACGCCGGGTCCACCGTACACCCTTTTTTACACATAACAAAACCGAAGGATTGGATAGGTTAGTTAAGTGGGACAGAATCGGCCCGGTTACAGACACCTAGGTATAGCCGATAGTTAGTAACACAAAGACAACACAATTCTAATCTACTAGATGAAGGATAAAGGCTTAATAGGTTAATGGATAACGATGGTATTGGTCTTCAACAATTGCTTCTTTAACACGGCAACCTAAGAAAAAATATTATTATTTCACATGCATCTGGAATTTTCCTGAAATTTAATTCTATTAATAATTTTCGGCTTCCTAACCAAAATTGGTTGACTCGACCCGTTACAGACACCTATGTAAAGTCGTTAGTAATAAAATGACAACACAATTCTAAACTACACAATCAGCAATTACAATGAAGCATTAATTCACAAGCATCTGTAAATTTCCTGAAATTTAATTCTAAATTCATATTTTCCGGCTTCCTAAATAATTGAAACATTTATTAATTTAATCATTCTGCAACTCCGTAACTTACAGTAGAATTTCCTGAAACCAAAGTTATTTGAACTATATTCAAAATAACTCTAAAATTCATTAGTATTTAACCGTTGAATTGGGCGAACACGAAATAGCAAAAAAAAAACAGATTAACTAGATTAACTACCGGATTGCATTCAAATATCCCTTAAAATATCCATCCATTAAAATATCCTAAATAATTTAGAATTCGCAAAAATTTCGTATGTTTACTAAAAAATTTTTATAAGACTGATGAATTTTTCCCGACGCCCATCCTTTTTCACAAGGAAACAAAAACTTTTATCACTACTTTGGCACTAGTTCTGGAACTTCTTCTACGTTTGCTGGGGATATATCACATACAATTAATCTCAGACATGACACATGTGACTCGTCTATGACTTTTCACCTCGTATAAGACTTGTCATAAACGATTCATCTCAGACTGGTAATAAACGTAAATTAGTAATTAGTGTGTCGTCAATGGCTTTCCTGCTGGAAGGTAATATTTAAGTAAAGGTAACTATATAAAATTTGAAAAAATTATTCTAAAATGAATGATAAATAAGTTTATTTTATAATTTTTATAATTAAATATAAATCGTACCAGTATCTTAAAAGAGGGATAATATGTACTCGTATATTAAATATATTTGTATGAGATTTCCTGAGAACCGAATAATTTTAATATAATAGCTCGGCACTGTACATGTAGATTAATATTTAGGGTTGATTTGAAATTGGGAATTAATAATTATAATTCTTGTCCTAAAACTGTCAAGATTGGCAACGTTGCATTTTATGACAAACATCCAGTCGTTGGTGTATTGAAGTATACAAACCTTCTCTTTCTTTTGAATAATTATATTAATTATATCAAATATTTCTAGCTTTTCAGTTACATAGATATAACGAAGTTGCCGATAAACAATTCTTTATGTTAAGATTGTTAAAATCCCAAATCCAATGCAAATAATATTTCTTTTTATAAAGCAAAAATATCGCTAATAAGCTGTGAGAAAATACTAGTAACCCATTGAGTGTCACAAAAAGGCAATTTTGCGGTAAATAATAGGATTCGTTACCAACTCCAACATAGTTGCAATTAATCTTGCACAAATGATGGATTATGAAGGAAATACAATATAGAAAACAGCTAATCATAAATTACCTACACTATATTCTCAATGCACAGAAGAAATACGGAAACGGAAAATTCTATCGCTAATCAAACCAAAATAAAAATATAACAATTTATTACACAAACGCTGAATAATAGGATGAAGGAACGTCACCAAAATAGCTCTCTCCGAAAATCTCCGAAATCAAAGCGTGGAAGAAACCACCTCTACAAACAATCGTAGTAAAATGTACCAAGAGAATTATGCAATGTCCATCCAGGAGGTAAAATTACCTCGAAACGATCCCAACAGACGGCATGAATCTTCCCACCATGAAACCACTACCATCCACCAAGCGACCGCCTGCCAACACGACCATTCAACAAAAACCACGCTTCACAAAGCCGTGACGAATCCACGACAGATCACAAACGAACCATGGCAACCCTACAGCCCAAAAACTTCAGCGTACGACCGATCATACCAAAACTCCCAAAATGATTCAGCCCTCGCCAAATCGACGGCAATCTCCAACAAAAACACCCGAAGCATTCAGGAAAGAAACCAATTTGGACATACAAATCCAACATTCAGGCAATGATTCAATACAAAACTGCAAATCCACCCTCATACACTAACAAATGAGAACTACCTCAAGTCCTAAACAAAACAACTCAAAACAGTCAAAAATACCTTATAAATACAGGTAACGACAGAACACACATGAACACAACTCTCCGCAAGTTGAGAAACACAACGTTCAACGGACAACCACCACAAACCGCAGACACCGAGCCATTACTCACCATGAACGAAACCCATTCAGATCACTCCAAATATCAAAAAAGATTCACTGCAATACAGCAGCAGCACATCCTCGCCGCACATCCTGTGTAAACCAATCACACACATACACCACTCGTCAAAATCTAATCCAGTTTTCGCACCACAGAGAAAAAGTATAACCCCCTCCCAATCGCCAAAAATATACATTCCTTTATATGTACAATATTCATTTTGCGCGATCTCGACCTGCGACAACATCCACCCCTTGCCGATGACGCCAACCCAGGTCGACAAGGAGAGGTCAACGTCAGCCGCCTCTCCACAACGACGGCAAAAATCTCACAAAGTTAACAAAAGTCTAAATTATTATACATATAACAAATCAACAAATTATGAACAATTAAAGTCTAATCGACTTTCCCAATTCACAAATTGAATCATCCACAATCAAGAACATTTAGTGCAAATCCAAAGAAATTCGCCCATTTAGACAACGTAATACGAAGTCTTAGTGTAATCCACTACAAAAATATAAATACAACCGTGAGAGAGCAGAGAATATTATACGATCATTTTGTTTATAGTTTGCGCATCCCATATACCATATTTTCAATTATATGTATACCCTTAAATAAAAAAATTAAAAGAAATAAGGATTTCAGTACAACATGCAATAAAGACTTGATATCCAAATTTTAAATTAGCTTTTTGGTCGTGATTTGTTCAACTTTTCCAAGAAAACACCATCTACTCATACAACGAAATTCAACAAAATCACTGTGTACATAAAAAACTATAAACAATACGTATGCGAGAGAAAAAACAAAATTATAAAAATTAGAGACCACGACAGTATTTTTCATAGAAACAGATTACATAGAATGAATGCTAGCAACTGTCGTCACAAACTGTTTCATACCACAACAACACAAATAACTCATTCATACGATTCATTGATTATTATGTAATAAAATATAATGTATAATGTAAAATAAAGTAATAAAAATAACACTTATCTTAAGCATCCTTTGTAATCAAAAAAGTACTAAAAATTAATTCGAAAAAATTAAACATTTATTCAAAAACTACAATTTCAAAGTTAGTGGACGTTCAGCGAGATCTGGTTCCTTTAAAGCATCAATCCAATGTTGTTTATCATTGGCCAAACCAAACAATTGATGAAAAAGAGGTTGTACCAACATAGAAATGTAACTAATCTTGGCCAAAATTGCAGTGCGCTTCTACAACATCTAAGAGATACTAATCATACAATTACATTAAATAATATCAAAGTTCTTAAAAAAGAAAAAATTTAAAAAAAAGATCAATTTTAGAAATGTTAAATATCAAGAATAGTACTAATTCGATTAATATCGTAAGTGATTGTGTTTATATATTGTCGTTTTATATTGCTTTTGAAAATGACACCGAAAGGGTGTCGAAAGCTAAAGCAGAAATAAATTATTTTTGTAACATTGAGCTAAAGACCATTAAAAAATTAAAATATTTTCTTGTTCCCTATTTGATTTTGATGTTCTCTTTCTATGATAGAGAGCATACTCTCTAATCCAATGTCTGGCAATTTCGAGCCAGCTCCTCCCAAGCTAGCTAAGCTTAAATTTTAAAGCCAATTATTATAAATTCCCTAAATGTTAGCAGTATTTATATTAAATCGCGAATCACTTTTTGAAAGAAATTCAATTCCAAATAACTACAAAATGATTGACGAATCATCACGGTTGATGAAACGTATAAAATGTATTTAAAGTAAACGAGTATCAACACTTTAGCAATTCAACAGATGAAATTCGATTCCTACTGTATATATTCCCTATATATATAGAGCTCAATACATACAACACATAATCGTATATACATATAATCCATTATATTGGATTACAGAGAGTGTAAGAATTTAAAATCTTAAACGTTTTCTAATATAGCGCAAAAAAAATCGTTAAAATGATTTATTACACTTGATTGATTATTAAAATTAAACTTTTTTCCGAATTTTGTTGTTGTCATCCATTCCTTTTCGTCTGCTTCATCCATTGAAAATTTTCTCGTAAATTAGAATACCTTTCAAAGGTATGTACATAAAACACGATGAAAAATTTTCAATTTTCAAATGTATTTTCTCGTGATTTTTTTGTGTGATTGATTTAAATACAAATAAAATTGGCAGAAATTTAACAATTCATTTGATATTATTAAATCAACAAAATCAATTGACTGTAACAGCAGCAATCACACATAGGTACATATATATTGGTATAGAGCACTGCACATAAAAACAAAAAGCTCGATTGGCTGCAAACAAACAAAAAAGTTTTAAGTAAATCCTGATTAAGTTTTTGTGCGAAATCCGTTAAATAAATTTCGTTTGAACTTTTACATCTACTGACCTATTATTATACACGATCGTCAATGTATTGCTGGCACTATTTACCAGTTGCACTTGATTTATGATTGAATATAGAATCGAGAGTTATTTATAGAAAAGTTTCTTCGTGGTTTTTCCTTAAGTACATAATTACATCATTTTGATTCAATCCCCACTACGATTTCGTACCATTTCCTTTTGCAGCATAGTTTTTTTTTATAGTTTGCCAGAGTTTTATTTCCAATATAATAATCAATTTTAATAAAAAATGAAAAAATCCCGAGTCAGACAGACAGACCGTAATATGTGGAAGTAGAAAAAAAAGAAACTTCGACGCTCGTTCGAACAACAAATTCAACACACAAAAGTTATTTAAAAAGTTTAATCTGTTTACGATTTGTTGTTGTACTGCTGTGTTGCCTCTCTACTTTTAGATCTGATTATAGTTTTCTCGTTTAAAAAATAAAAATAAAAAAAAGTTTGCCGGGAAATATTTATTTTTTCTAAATTAAGAAAAATAAATAGTTGGTGTGTGGTGGTAGTAAAGAGAAATCCTGTTTTGTCTTAACCAGAAAAACCCCAGACGGTAACAAAGTTTATAACGCGTGAAATCCGAAAAGAGGCAAAACAAGGTTGTTGGATTATAAATCCACGATGGAATGGTCAGTTGAGGTAACATTTGTATCTGATCCACTTAACACAGAGTATTTTAATACATAAGTAGTAAAGTAGCCGACCAAACGGCACGGTGGATAAAGCTTTGGCGTTTGGGTTGGGAGGTATCGGGTTCGAATTCCGATATGGGCAGGATGCAAACAGGATTTTTCATCATCAGATTACGATCTATTCGATCAGAACTCAACGATTACCCCCTGTCGGAGTGCCGAACTTATAGAGCTACGCAATGTACAGATGGTTCTACGAAAATTGGACCTTTGTCTATATACAGGGTGTCCGCCGGGAAGGTATACTACTTTGTTTGTTTATGATTTTTGATTAAATGAAAGAGAATGGATCTTATATTGATAAATGTTTTATTTAATGTCGGCAATTATGTATGGAATACAATATCAGATAAATGTCCGCCTCTGTTAGCCTCACAAAAGCGAGCCCTTTTGAGCACATTTTTCATTACAATCTCACACATTTCACGCGGTATTTCATTAATTTCATCACGAATATTTTGTTTGAGTTGCTCAAGCGTTTCTGGTTTGTTTGCATAAGCCTTGCTTTTTAGATATCCCCACAAAAAGAAGTGCGGAGCAGTCAAATCAGGCGACCGTGAAGACCAATCAACATCACCATTTTTTGAAATAACTTGTTGTGGAAAGAGTTCTCGCAGTAATTCCATTGTAGTCCTGGCTGTATGCGATGTGGCACCGTCTTGTTGATACCACATGTTAATCAAGCCCAAAGTATGCAGTTGTGGCGTTAAAAAGTTTTCAATCATATCACGATATCGCTCCCCATTCACAGTTACCGTTACGCCGTTTTCATTTTCAAATAAGTAAGGTCCAATGATTCCTCCTGACCAAATTGCACTAGACTGTCACTTTTAATGGATGTAAAGGTGACTGATGAGTAATGTGAGGGTTTTCCATTGCCCAGAACCGACTATTCTAGTGCGTTTTGTTGGCACGTTGTTTCTCCCAAAAATTTCACGTAACTTTCTCATCGTCACAGTAATCGATGATTGATTTTGATAAAATGTTTTAACGATTAAAACACGATGGTTTATCGAATATTTTTCCATAATAAATTTGCCACGTGTCTACTTCACGACTGTCAAGTATGAACTGTCAATACTAATATTCGCCTAAATGGCGGCAAAACAAAGTAGTATACCTTCCCGGCGGACACCCGTTATATCTACTTTATTAACACTGATTGATTTTTTTATAAATTGGATACTTCAAATCATATAATCTGGCGTTTGGTTATTATCATCAGCATCTCTAGATTATATTTTCTTCATCTATGTAAATAAATTGTTTAGTCTGATGCCTGAGAAACTGGCATGTGGACCGGTTTGCTCTCAAATAATCTACAAATTTGATACCAGCGCCAAAACGGCGGACTTATCAACTAAATTGATGATAAAAATCGTACATGGTTATGAAACTCATACCAAACACGTATACTGTTAATTTAAAAACACCCAATTGGGTTTGTCTTGTAGTGGAATTGAAGCATTTATAGATTATTTTTAACTCATGCCTTAGGGAAGTCTCCGTAGATCAGAAATTTCAGTTACAAAGTCCTGTTCAAATTTAGCGCTGGAAATTTAACAGCACTCTCAGATAAAGCCTAGAGGATAATAGATTCTTCGACTGCGGAAAAGAACCAAATGTACAAAGACTCAGCCAAGCTTGATGGTAAACGACTTAGTATTAAAAAACGTTTATAAGCTATCTGACACACAGTGGAGTTTGGAACGTTTTCTTAAAATTTACGCTAGTAAGGATTACCTGGCTGAAGTCGCCACAATGAAATGTCGAAACACAACATGTAAAAAACCAATTATAAAATTATGCAAGCTGCATTACATATACCACATTTGGTGACAGAAGTTCAATTGACAACAACAACCCAGCACCGAGACAACAACCACAAATAGACAAGCAATCTTGTTGAGAGAACAAATGAGGTTACATTAGTAATATTCTCTATGTTCCGCATTCTGAACTGTCATAAGCCACCATCCAAATAAGTCTTTCTAAAAAATAAATGGTGAATGCTTCGAGGAATTAGGCAAGCTCGAAATAGTGGCGGCGTAATAGACATTAGTTATTCATAACAACTTGACCTCCTACTAAGATGAAATTGAGAACTTTAAAATAGTCAACACAGAGTTACAGTTCGTTCGTATGGCCGCAATATATGTTCAAACCAACGTTCTAAAACGCAAATCCTCAAATGCTGAACCTACTCTGAATAACTACATGCCATGCTACAAAATCAAACCATTATCATCCAGAAATTAAAATGTCTCCGATAAATTATCTGAAGATATGCCACTGGAACGCAAACAATATAAGCCAACACAAACACTTCCCAGCAAAACACGAAATTGATCTTATGCTAGTTTCTTAAACCCATTTAACCGGTAACATAATTTTAGAAGAAATGGTTACGATGTTTATAACACAAAACATCCCTTCGACAGAAGTCGAGGAGGAACTGTTATTATTATAAAATAGCGGATTTGCCATTATGTTCTAAATGAATATAGGACTGAGGAAATTCAAGCTTAGTCGTCGCTTCAATATATTACCCTCCATAACATAACCCTCCATAATAATAACGTTTCGGCAGATATCTACAAAAAATGGCAATTTTAATGCCAAACATACCTACTGGGGTTCAAGATTAACTCCTCCAAGGGGACGTCAATTAATGAATGTTATTCAAGAAAACCTTATTCGCCTACTGATCGTCGAAAAATCCCTGACGTCCTTGATTTTGCAGTCACAAGTAAAATAAAGCGCTAAATAATACAGACTAATCCACTTTTAGAAGCTATTTCTCCGGTTACTGGGCTGACCGAAAGCCATGTTCTACAAACAACTATCTAACAAACACCTTCACTAACTGATTGCAATTCGAGATGTACATCAGTTCTCCATCGACTCGAAGACTACGCTGCAGACAGCATACGATATAAACATTGCTTTGGGAAACTGTACTGATCTACTGGCCAACGCAGCTATTTCAGCCTAGCCTAAACCAAAGAGCATACATACAAGACACAACATAGCATCCGCTGAAATAGAAAAAAATGTTAGCAGAGAAAGGTCGCTTAAGACACATCTGGCGAAAAGAACACTGCAAAGCCTACTACAAAAAACAAGATTTAGACACAAACTATTCATTATGGAAGGCCACTAAATATATTAAACGGCCGCATCAACCAAACCCGCCAATTCAGCTTTCTAACTGTGAATGGGCTAGAAGCTACGAAGAAAAAACAAAAGCCTTTGCCGATCACCTTGAAAGTGCATTTACTCCAAACCTTGGATTATCGGTGGTTCAAACAGAAAATGTATCAAGCAGACCTCAGAGGAAATTTAAGGTAAAGAAACCACTAGTAAAGTTTATTATTTATTGCACATCAAATTCAATTACAAAAAGCCCCTGGTTATGATCGAATTACAGGTGAAAAGCTTAAACCACTGCCTAAGTATGCCTTTGGACGACTGGCTCAAATATTCAATTCACTTTACGAATCAGGAACGAATCCTGGGCTGCTGGAAATTGTCAACTATAAAAATGGTCCCGAAGCCTCATATCCCGAAGCGTCATTTAAACCAACAAGCCTACTACCAATCATCTCGAAAGTATTCGAAAAAATTATTATCGAAAATCTTAAACCAGAACTACGAAATATCATCCCTAATCATCAATTTGATTTGAGAACCGAGCACGGTACTACGGAACATTTACATTAAAAAGCTTATTTGTCCGTCTGTCATAATGAGCGAAGTACAATTCCCTCAAGCAAATGAAGAAAAATACCTAGGCGTCCATCTAGACCTTAACCGTCGGTCTAGCCAAAACATATTGAAACGAAACGGGACCATATCAAATCAAAAGTGGATAAAATGCACTGGTTGATGGTGAAATATTCAACCATTGTCCTAGAATACAAACTTCTTCTTTTGTATAACACAATGATTAAACCAATTTGATCGTATTGGTGTTAATTATGGCAATCCACCTTTTAATGATGCCATTATCCAACGAACACAGTCAAAAATTCTCAGAATGATTACAAGAGCACCCTAATTCGTAAAAAACAAAAATATACATAAGAATCTTAGCATCCCAACTCAGGATGAGTTATGCAGGAAAGCTATAGCATCCAATCCGAATTTGCTAGCGCGAAACCTACAAGATTTACCTACCGTAGTATAGAGGTTCTGCTGTTCTGTTTGGCTATTTGCCTACTGCCCCATTGGCTAACCCATCAGAAACCCCGATGTTTGTGGTTATCATATAGAGTTTATCTACAATGAAAATAATTTCGTATAGTAGCCCTCCTGTATCGATCGTGCCGAGTTTGTGAAGCTTCTATCTAGTATTTCGTCATCAGCAACTGAATTCGTGCTTCATCAAATGAACTAAATATTCTCAAATTAAACGCATCGACTGAATGGCGCATCGACTTAATAATGATGAAAATTCAGCATTCTCCTGCCGCATAACTTCGGTCAATTCATAAATAAAAATTCCCTTCCATAACTGCTCACCATCGATCCGCTGTAGTTTTTGCTTCCAAAAGGGAGTGGCTCTAATCAGTGGCAACTACCAGTAGCAATGGACCAAAAGCAGTAACATAATTTCTGATTATTTCTTTCAGTCTCAAATATACGCGTTCCTACATTTCCGCAACATAATCATGTTGTCTTCATCATTGAGTATCATCGTGACATGCTTGAATAAAAATCTATATAAACCCTTGACGTCGTTCGATAATGGCGTTTGGAAACTCGAATGGATGATTTTAGGATACGATAGGCGTTACAACAACCATCCGTACTTGTGAACGGATTATAAATTGCCATGATAAGTTTGATGAGAGAAGTCTTCCTACATCCAGCAGGAACAATCAAGAACAGTTGTAACGGGAATGTTGTTGTACCAGCTCAAATTGCTTTCTCATTAGCTCGAGGAACTCTAGAGTCTCCATCAAGATGTCTTTCTTGTTCCCTATTGTCTTGAGCTTATTCATCGTCGCTGCTACTACGTTATCGTTGATTCCTGAATTCAGTTCTTGAAGAAAATGATGATACGGATCAGGAATTTTCTGATCTCCTCCATCTCTTCCCGACATAATCGTGCGCAAATTTCTATCATTTTAGCGATATCAAAAATGGATTCGAATTCTTTCCTTCACTCCATTACAAGACCTTCATTTTCGTCGATAATACGCAGAAATTTTGTATCAGAAAATCATTTTCTTCAATCCTAAACGGGATATGTAAAGTAACTATTTCCCTACTGTATTCTGTTAACTGTGTTCCCAAATCATAATTTCCGTACCTTATAACTTTTGGAATTTTAAGTTCTTTCACTCCCCCCCCCCCCTTAGCAATATCATTATATCGAGAAACAAACTGAGCTAGAGTGACGTCATCAAGGTCAAAGGATCTTTTTTCATATTTGTCGAACCAATTTTCGTTCCATATATGTGTTTCGTCATCATCAAGTTGTGTCAGTCTTTTAGAGTTTTTCTGATTCATTAAGATCGAAAGATTCATTAGTCATTAAGTTTCTTTAAAGTCTGAATTGATGATTCCGATGTTGGTCTTATTGATGTAATCGACAACGTACTGAGCGCATGAATATTCTTCAGTGATGAATTGGGCATGAATTTTCTTCAGCGATGAATTGAAACAATTGTGCCATTTCTCTGAAGGAATTCGGGTTATCCCAGCTCGTAAAATGTTGATATAATCATCATCCGATATTATGTTATTACTTTAATAAAAGTGCTTAATGTCGTTGTAGTCAATTAGTCATTATCTTCTAGATTTTTCCGTATATCTTTGTACCGGGATTTGAGTGTTTTCAACTCTGATTTTACTTCTCTAGTGGTACGAGAATGGCAGTTTTACGAATATTCATGAAATGCGCCTAGAACCGATATTGCTGAACATACGCTCGGGTATTAGCCAGTGAATGTGCGTTTATGTGTTTGAAGTTTTATGTGTCCACAAGCTTCTGATGAACCTACTTAGATGAGAGCATCAATCAATTCAATCGCTTCTTCTTCATGATCGATCCTCAATCCCCAACTTATTGAAGTAAATAGCACAAGTAACGGCATCTTCATTAATCAAAGTTCATGTTCAGTTCGCAGACCAATAAGCTGCAGAATTTGGTATTGACTTCATGAAAGCTAAGTTGCTCTCTAAACAGATGTTAATATAATCTTCAGATAATCTGCGCTCTTTACTTATATCGTTATTCTTAGATGCAATATTTGCATCACAGTATAAAGAAGCGTATTTGCGGCCAAACCTCTCCTATCTGAACAAAGCAATTCACTTGTTGCTATCTTAAACTAGCTGGAAACGATAATTCCATGCAAACTTGTTGAACAACAAACTCTCTGGAATTTTATTTTCACCTGGAGCGGTTTGCAAGAATGTATCCTTGCTCCACATGAGAGTTTGCTATTGCTCTGAAACACGTCTCTAAACTTCAATATGTTCACTTAAGTCATCAATATGTATTTGCTTCTGTACTGAGCCAGGGTTGGCAGGGGCATGTGATCTGCTATTTCAGGGGAGATACGCGCTTATATTATCGAAACCTTGAAAAATGAAATTTTTAGGAACGATTTGGAGGGACAACTTAATTAAGGTCTTCACTACTCGATTTCACACTCCATCTAATTTTTGTACCGCGGGCTATATATGAAAATCGATTCTTAATCAGTAAACTCCAAAAATTTTGTTGAAAAAAGAATAACAAATTTCCCCGCCGCAAAATTAGTTTGTAGGCGAAGAGGAGAGAATTGAGGAAAGAATCAAAGCCGTGGAACGGCGGATTTAACCAACTATTTACAGTTTCATTATCTTTTTATTTCTACTCGATTTCTACTTGATGTGATGAAAAAAATCAAAATGTAACTACAACTTCCATGACATCTATTGGAGAATAGATTAGGTTTCTAGGTGAAATTACATAGCATTGGCATTAAACGCACTTTATTCGTTTAAAACAAATATAAAGTTTAGAATCCATTGTGAAATAGATTAGATCAGCTTGGTAAAGTCCAGAGATGGGCGTTTACACGTCAATTACTAATTTTTAACAGACACACTAGCCCCGCCAGTAGTGATTGAATGATTTACATATAGCCTTGGTCAAAAATATAGAGCATCCATGATATCTTTCAATTTTTTGGGGAGTATCAATTTGAAATAAATTGAAAAAAAATTAATATTTTCTGGGTCCACCCTTTGCCTTAATTACGGCAGAAATTCTTTTGGGGTGGTAAACTTACAAGTTTTTCGCATTCTGCAAGACATATGGGGCGCTCCATTCTTGTTGCAGACAGCGTTTTAGATCTACATTGTTATTTATTGTGTGACGCCTGACTCTGTGTTTTAATAAACTCCATAATTGTTATATGGGGTTCAGGTCCGGAGACTGGGCAGACCACTCCAGAACCTCGATGCCATTTTCTCAAAACCATGGAATTCAACGTCATCCATGTTGTATCACCAAAAAGTGTTAAAAATGTATTTTGAAGAGTTCATGTGGCCCTCACACATTAACATTTCGCTTTTCATTTTCATATAACTCCAGAATTATTCATGCAACCCCAGACCATTATGCTGCCTCCGCCGTGTTTTATGGTTGGTACCACATATTCTGGACTAAATGCTTCGCCTACTCTTCAACGCCATCCATGTTTGTATCACCAAAAAGTGTTAAAAATGTATTTTGAAGAGTTCATGTGGCCCTCACACATGAACATTTCGCTTTTCATTTTCATATAACTTCAGAATTATTCATGCAACCCCAGTCCATTATGCTGCCTCCACCGTGTTTTACGGTTGGTACCACATACTCTGGACTAAATGCTTCGCCTACCCCGCGACACACAAAAGGCACACCAGGTGTACCAAAAATCTGAAATAAAGAAAATTTAGAGACTTCGGAAAACTAAAGTATTTGAATCAATGAATTTTATTTTAAAATCATATAATTTAATATTATTAAGGGATTCGTCTGACCACACGATATTTGACCAATCTTCTCCGGTGAAACTTTGGTATTTTAGGGCCCATTTATGCTGAGTCTTCTAGTTTTTTCGGAGAGCCATGGTTTCTTTCAGGCTTTGCAGCCTTTCATACCAGCTTTCTGAAGCCTTCTGCGAGTGGTGCGAGATCTCTACTTGTGATTTCTCTTGCTCATGCAGAAGCTGTATCTGCACACGTTGTTCTAAACTAAATTCTTTTTGTTTCGGCATATTGCAATAATATCACTAAATTTAACAAATCGAAACACCAAAAGCGCACTAGATGATGTGTAAACAATGAGCAAAATTAGCGAACTGATGAATAAATACAAAATGGAAAAATAACAAATTTTATTGCACCAGATGGTTTATTGCCACACTTGCTACTGATTCATTGGTTTTAACCATTTTTAGATGTCGAAAAAATAATCAATAAACGGGGCTGTTTCCTGCTATACTTATCGTGTACGCTCGAAATTTATAGGATGCTCAATACTTTTGGCCAAGGCTGTATTTTAAACTTCTGTTTACAGCGATTTTAGTTTGTACTAGTAATTTATAGTTGTCACTGGCAATTGTCTAAATTGTTTATTATCCACTATCGAATTAACAATTGATAAACTAAAATTAAAATTGCGAATTTGTTAGTGTATTGCGCTTTATGCGATCTATTAAAAGCTGGTAGAAACTAACATTAAATTAGTTACGAAAAACATTAAAATCAGGTGTAAAGTACTCCTGGTTATGAAAGTCTCAATTAAAATCAGTTTCCGTTAAGTCAAAAATATCAAAGGGAAGTGTTTGGTATTTTAGAAACATCTCACGAGATTTAGGCAGAGAGCCTGTTAAAGTTAGCCGAAAGTATCCAGCCGAAAGTGAAAAAATTGATAATGCAAATAGTGTCTCGATTACTTCAGCCGAAAATTAAAAAAATTATATATTGAATTTAAATCCCGGCCGAAAGTAACTAACCAACAAAATCAGCCGAAAATATGTATACATTCGTAACAAACTGCAATTAAAACTAAAATACCGATATTAATTTATAAGTTTCTTATGCATGAAAGTTTCATGTTGGGAGTTCGGGGGAGTGAAATACAAGTACAAATTTCAAAAGTTTGTGGAAACTTAACGTTTAAAGTGTTATGTCTGGAAAAGGCCTTATTTGAATCGGTTTGTCGATTGTTATCGCTGGAAAATTTTCCAGGTCAAGTTTCGTGTTGGGAGTTCGGTAAAATTGATGGGAGTGAAATACACGTCCAAATTTCAAAAATTTGTAGAAACTTAACGTTTAAAGTGTTATGTCTGGAAAAGGCCTTATTTGAATCGGTTTGTCGATGGTTATCGCTGGAAAATTTTCCAGGTCAATTTTCATGTTGAAAATTCGGCAAAATTGATGGGAATGAAATACAAGTGCAAGTTTCAAAAATTTGTAGAAACTTAACGTTTAAAGTGTTATGTCTGGAAAAGGCCTTATTTGAATCGGTTTATCGATGGTTATCGCTGGAAAATTTTCCATTTCAAGTTTCATGTTGGGAGTTCGGGAAAATTGAGGGGAGTGAAATACAAGTACAAATTTCAAAAATTTGTAGAAACTAAACGTTTAAAGTGTTATGTCTGGAAAAGGTTTTATTTGAATTGGTTTGTCGATGGTTATCGCTGGAAAATTTTCCAGGTCAAGTTTCATGGTGCAAATTTCAAAAATTTGTAGAAACTTAACGTTTAAAGTGTTATGCTTGGAAAAGGTCTTATTTGAATCGGTTTGCCGATGGTTATCGCTGGAAAATGTTCCAGGTTAAGTTTCATGTTGAGAGTTTGGGAAAATTGAGGGGAGTGAAATACAAGTACAAATTTCAAAAATTTGTGGAAACTGAACGTTTAAAGTGTTATGTCTGGAAAAGGTTTTATTTGAATTGGTTTGTCGATGGTTATCGCTGGAAAATTTTCCAGGTCAAGTTTCATGTTGGGAGTTCGGGAAAATTGAGGGGAGTGAAATACAAGTACAAATTTCAAAAATTTGTAGAAACTGAACGTTTAAAGTGTTATGTCTGGAAAAGGCCTTATTTGAATTGGTTTGTTGATGGTTATCGCTGGAAAATTTTCCAAGTCAAGTTTCTTATTGGGAGTTCGGGAAAATTGATGGGAGTGAAATACACGTGCAAATTTCAAAATTTTGTAGAAACTTAACGTTTAAAGTGTTATGTCTGGGAAAGGTTTTATTTGAATCGGTTTGCCGATAGTTATCGCTGGAAAATTTTCCAGGCCAAGTTTCATGTTGGGAGTTCCGGAAAATTGATGGGAGTGAAATACACGTGCAAATTTCAAAAATTTGTAGAAACTTAACGTTTAAAGTGTTATGTCTGGAAAAGGTCCTATTTGAATCGGTTTGCCGATAGTTATCGCTGGAAAATTTTCCAGGTTAAGTTTCATGTTGAGAGTTTGGGAAAATTAAGGGGAATGAAATACAAGTACAAATTTCAAAAATTTGTAGAAACTGAACGTTTAAAGGGTTATGTCTGGAAAAGGCCTTATTTGAATCGGTTTGTCGATGGTTATCGCTTGAAAATTTTCCAGGTCAAGTTTCATGTTGGGAGTTTCGGCTGGGATTTAAATTCAATACATAATTATTTTAACTTTCGGCTGAAGTAGGCGAGACACTATCTGCATTATCGATTTTTTTTTCACTTTCGGCTGGAAACTTGCGGCTTACTTTAACAGTATAGAGCAGAGTCCCCTTACATTTTCTTGATAAAGGGACAAGGTGCTTAGTTTTTTGGCACAGCGTTATAGGGTTGTTGTTACGCTTATTTACAAACTCTTGTATAAAGGTAGAGTTAGGCCACGTGTTCCGAGACATGAGTCATTCGAACATGGAGTCCGGTACCGTGATTTTCAGACATGCTACATTGCCATTTAAATGTGACAGATTTCTACATTTAATAAAGTTTAGATCATCATGAATATTGTACAAGTTTAAGGTTGGTTTTAGGTGAGCCAGAATATCCTTGTGTGTAATATTTACGAACCTTGAAACAAAAATGTGTTTTGAAATTGAAGCTGCTTTAAAGAAGGAAGGTTGGTGTAAGTTCGAATTAACATCGTGTATAACATTACAATGATTTTCCACAGTATCAGTGGATATAACTGGAGATGATGATAACCGTGTGCTTCTGTTTTATAGTGATGTAGAAGATGAACAAACAGGCTCAGGAACTTGTAGTATCGTTGGATCTTAAATGTTTTCCATTCTGCAAAACCCGCGTTAATTTCGTTATATAAAAGTTTAAATTATACTGGCGGAAATCGTATCCCATTTCAAGACCGCTTCACAAAATTTTTCTTATTTGTTCAACTTGTTGAATGTTTGTTATAGTTTCTGGAGTATTTTGACCAAAAATTTGGGAAATTCGATGGTGGTAGAGCCAATAAATATAGTGCGAATCCATGAACAAAAAAACCAAGAAGTAAATAAATTGCAGAGTATTTAAACACCCTTGAAAACACACACAACATGCTTGTCCCAAAATTACAAAACTTGGAACGCGGATGGAATATGGAAGCCACCAAGCGCAAATCTCACTAAACCATGGAACGAATATCAAGAAGAGGAGAGGAGTCAACGCCAAAATTAAAGTTTTTGGTATGTGATGTGAAAAGACACGAGAAACGTAAAATAATGAATTAAGAACTATTCACTGATGATGAAACCCTAAATTTTATTATAATTTTCATCTTGAGTGGCTTTGGAAAGTGTTAAAAATTATTATTTTTTATTTCACCCTTTCTTTTGCAGGCTTAATAAATATCTAAGAATATTAAATAAATTTGTTCCACAGACTTGTAAAATACCTAGAATTTCGATTTTCTATTGTGTTTTGCGTTGCGTTAACAAAATTTTAATTCAATTATCAAGGTGATGACTAGTTACCACTTTTTTAAATGGGACGGCGGTAAAAATAAATAAATTATCTTTCTCGGTACAGCAACTGCGCAGTCCAATAAAATAGCAAACAATAATAAATAAATCAGAAATGTTTATGCTGTAAGATACGAGTCGAGACCTGCATATAGCACTCCGCACCATGTGCAATAAAAATAAATTTTTATGTTTTCAAATCATTAATTTTATAGCTGTGTGCATCGCCAATGTATAATCCAAACCGTATTCTGTTTTAATTTTTAACAACATCATCAACAACATTATGGGAACACATTTCATTTCTCGAGATCCACATGCACACTAAACACAACATGTACATATATATAGTTTCGAGATAGTTGCTCATTTTTGCTTCTATACCGATAGTTGTTGTTATTACTCTTATCTTATGTATATAACATAAGCATCTTCATTCGCAGTCCATTTAAAAATTAAAGCAAAAAAATAAAGTTGGAAAACATTTTTAGTTTCAGAAACTACTCGTATATATAAAACCCGGAAGAAAAGTTTAAATTGAGAAAATAACGAAGAAGTCGCGGAAGATGAACAACGAAAAACTGTGTGAGTTCAATCTTATCCTTTGAAAAAATTAAATAAAAATCCTAAAGCAAATAAGGAGGAAGAAGTTTTGTTCTTTATGTGCATAGTGGTTTTTCACAAATAGAGGGTGACAATTTAAAAATTTTGCGAATTTAACACGAAATTCCCTGTATAGTCTAGACTATTTGACTAGAATTTGTGGGTACAATTTTAAAATTAAGCTTTATAGCAAATTGAATTCCAATGATCTTTAGCAAAAAATTTAGTTTTGGGAACTATATACGGTTCAACTAAAGTTTTAATTTTTTGGCTGTAATTTTAAATTTATTGTTTTTGTAAGAAAAATGTTCTAAAATAAAATGCCATGCATTTGTTACAAATTTGCTTTGTAAAACTCGTTTCCTACTATCGCTACCGAATCACAGCTTAAACACTGTTTTCCAAAACTCAGAGACTTTACCAGGGATGGGCAAGGTAGATTACGCAATGTAATCTACGCGGCTGTCGACACATAATCTACTTAGCGAATTTTACGTCGTTGACGTCGACAAGGTAGACAAGGTCGACAACCTAGGGAATTAGTTTGTCTAACTTTCCTATGGCCCAAATCAATATACATTTTGATAATAAATCACATAAATTATTCGTTAGTATGTGGACTGACTCCTACACTGATCTGAGCTAAGTGGACCACCGGAGATTCAATTCAATTCTATACATTACTAAGTAAATTGCGCACTATTAAAATGTTTTATATTTGCTGCTCGAAGCTCAAACACATTATCTTCTGGACAACTGGACTTCTGGAGCTCTTAGACAATTTTCATGCGGCAGCCATGAGAGACTGTTTAAAAAATTGTCTTCATTCAACTGATATTTAAACACGCTCTTCCTTATTTTACTGCATTAATAAGCAGAGTGACATTTGATTGAATAAAACATTAACTGAAATTCAAATTTAGTTTTTTTATTAATTCATATTTTCGTATTCAGACTACCAAGGTAAAATCACAAACGCATATATTCAACATTACGAGTCTATAAAAAAGAAAAACCAACTTAAGTATTTGTCGACACTTGTCGAGTGTGTGTCTTTATAATGCTCACGTAATCGTTGGTAAACAATATTTGATATTTCCATCTCCAATTCGTCTAACACCACTGTAGGTAAGTGAGCTTTTTCTATTATCACTGCCAACGAAGTTGAACTGACAGGTTTTGGTTAGCTCATCTAATTGACTAACCGCTTTAGCTGCGAAATCTAGAAAGTTTAGGAAATTTGTATGCACGTCACTTTTCGAAGATAAGGCAGTTATTTTACGTTTTTTTGCCGGAGTGGAACAAACGATTTCATCGAGCCCCACGTCCAAAATTCATTAAATCAACCGAATTGTCATCATATTTATTGTAGCTCTCACTATAACTTTCATTTGGGGCACTCCCAAAAGTTGGTGTTTGACGGCGTATTCTTCGAAACGTATCGGGCAAACTCTTCCATTTTTTTCCACTGCTTCTGAAATTGTTTAATCACATATAAAATATTTTAGATTTGCGCAAAGGGATTTTATCAAAAATCATAATGTTTACCTGAAGATTTGAGGTTAGCAGCAATCTCTCTCCAAATCTTTTCCTTAATGTCGGATCTTCTATAATTTAATTTTTTCTATATCAGCAAAATCACCGATAAGCCTTTTGCAAGTTTTTTTTCGATCGGAAACTAATAAATTTACATTTAAGGTTAGGAACAAAATGACAAATAAAAGTTTTCGGATACCAATACAACGACGCAAATAACAGTTGGCGGCATTGTATCACTGGCGACAAAAATAGAAATAGATTCTAAGAAAAAAATCGGCGATAATGTCGACGTCGCTGACGATATTGGTTCTGTGAGCAGCATATGATTTCTGTGGATTATAATTTGACAGGCGATATCGCTTGTAGTTGTCGCTCTTGTTCTGTTTATACCTTTAAACTCTAAATTTATTTCAACGAAAAAATCGTCGTCGCCAGTGTCGATGGTTGTGTTTGTATTGCATGTTTCGGTTTTTTATAATATGAAAGGCGATATCGCTCGCCGTCTTCGCTGTTGTTCTGTTTTCAGCTTTAGTAGTAGGGTTGACAATCGTGTAGCAAATCATAATAATTCGCTAAGGCATTGTGATTATACTTTGTATGAAAGTTAAATTTTTGTAGTTAGGTCACTGCAGTCTGATGAGACGACCGAATTTTTTAATTTACCATGAGATATCGACGTGACTGTGACATTTCAAAATTTCAATAACGTTGTTCTCCATAGCCTGCTTAAGACTCGTTATTAATCGCGTCGAATGTAATCGCTGTATAGTTTGAAATCATATACATATTTTTACTTTTGAGCCACGTCGGTCGTGTCGAGTATATCACAAGGGTAATTAAAGAATTCAAAGTTTCGAAACCAATCTTCCAACGTCTTGGTAACCTCACCTCGATGTAAAAATAAGATCTGGCTATCACCTAGAATAACCCAAAATTTCCATTTTCTGATAGACAAACACTTAAACATTCTTTCGCTCATGCATTCATACTGTCCGATGGTGCCATTAGGTATTCGTTGGCATCTCCCGCCTCTTGCTTACTTCATTTATATGACAATATGGAAAGATCTCGACTGGAGACTGTGAAGATTATCGGCAAATCACTTGGTTGCACTGCCGGATCGTTACCCGATTCCTCATATACAAAACGTTTCAATGCAATTGCATAGTTAATCGGTCTTCTTCAAAAGCCTCAGAGCATATCATTTAATTCCCATCACCCACTTGAGTGTAGACAAAACAACAATCACAACCCCATTAGGCCTCTTCAAATTCACCCATATACGATTCAGTTTCAGAAATTCCCCACAAACTTTCCAACGTTTTCTGGACGAAGTAGCTCGAGAACTTTGAATTCACTTCTATTGAAAACATTCTCGTTGCATCAAATGTCATTACTGAATTCCCAGCTCCAACCACCGTCATACGCATATAACAGCCCATCAGAATGGTAAATTGCGGGCAAGACGCACACAAAATTTTCTTCAATCGACGAATGTCAACCTGCATTTTTAGAATTAATATTGAATTGAGCAATATCAGTCAATTTACTATTCAGTCCATTTACTAGAACTTGAGGGATTACTTTCTGGTTGCGAATATCGCTCTAGTTCTAGTTATAAACTTGAATGTTTTTCAACTATGCGTGTGCTCTAAGTTTATTGTTAAACCATCGATGGGCACGAATCGTTTAAACATCGCCGAGCCGATGTTTCCAAAGATCGAAAGTCTAACGACAAACTAAGAGTCCGATTGGACGATTTGAAAGATCGCATGGTCGATTTGTACACATCCATTAGGATATAGTGGATGATCTTTCAATTTGCAATTGATGTGTCAGCACAAACCATTGCCAAACATGCGCAAACAAGTACGTAACACGCCATTTGGCGTTCCACTAAACATCATGTAAAATATTATCCAAAATATTAGTGTCGCTTCGATAAGCTTCGGAATGGTTTATAACCTCATTGCAGACTCCCAAGTACAGTGATCTGCCGATTATGAAAACATTTTGTTATATTCATCAAGCACACCCACCCATCAGAGTCTATCGATGGAGTCAATCCAGCCTTTGGTATACTCCTCAGCTGAGCTATATTTAGCGTCTCAAACACTTAACATTTGCTTTCCTCAAGGCCCTTCAAATGCGAGTGGGTAATGCTTAAAATTATTACACGCTAATTTTAAACATAGAAACGGAAAAGAAATTTAAAACAAACATCATAACGTAAGTTGACACTAAATGTTTATTGAACAAAATGTTATTGGGCTTGCAGTTATAACTCTAGTTATTTTGAGTACCGTTCGATATAATGGAATCGTTGACTTAACTCGTAGCCCGTCAAAAAATCCTCATCTCGGGGTTTATGAATCCAAGCGGATTGGTTGTATACCAAGTGGTGTCGGATTTAAATTGGTGAACATCTTCATGGTGTGTTCATCTCTTACTCGAAGAGCGAAGAAAAATTTTAACATGGCAATAGTTGCTATGATTCCAATATCGGTGATGCTTCCAATTTGATGTGCCATGGCTAGTTTCAATGTTGTATAAGATAGCGGAAATTTGACAGCGGAAAATAAGAGATTACGCTACTCGCCGCAAATGGCAGCACCATCACCGAGGAGACTTTATTTGAAATTTTTTATTCATTTTGTATCTCTTTTTTCACTAAATAAAACATCCCAGCGGAATAAAATAGTAAAAGTGATCCCTTAAAATGACAAATTGAATGATCTCCGAAGTAAAGGAACTCGGTAAATGAAATCTTGAAATTTAACAATACTCCGACTTTCCGCCATTTATTAAAGAATAACGATGAAATTTGGATAGTAGTATTGATCAGGGATTTTGAAGTAAGTTGTTACGACCCCTTGAGATGTCATAACATTTTTTCCATTACCTTTTCTACTTAAGTTTCTTGGTTCAATGGTGATTGAATGAATGATGCTCTTTAGTGACGGCATTTCCATCTGTGTTATAACATTACCACTAACATCATTTGTTGAAATGGAAATTGGTTTAATTTTATATTTTATGTTTTTTTTTACCCACCCTATGGCATTGCAAAAGCCGAAAAATATTGAGAGTGAGACTGATGTGTGCCCTTTGTGCGTGCGTGCGACCGGCGAAAGTGTATAGAAATATTTTTTTTGTTGTGTTTTCTCGTTTCGTTGTGACCAAGTGATACGCGCTATAAAAGAGTAAGCGAGTGACGCGCACGAAAAACAAACGAGCAAACACTAACAAATTATTTTTGGTTAGTCGAGTTTGGGTTTTGTAAAATCAGGTCGAGTTTGGAATTTTGTCAAGTAGAGACAAGTTAGAAATTTTAATGACGATAGTCAAGTTTTGTTTTATTGTGAAACCTAGTTCAGCAATAAAAATTAAGTGAAACGATCGATTAAAATATTAATACGTTGTTACGTTTTATGTTGTTACGGGTGGCCAACCACGTGACCAGCCGCTGATCTGGTTTACGGCAGCAAGGACTCCGCAACCGGGAGGTCAACCTTGAAGGTCACGAAGTACCATTTTTTATATTTTTTTTTTGTTTTTTAACATTTTCTTATTTTTTCAAATTTTCTTTTTAAATTTGTTTGTGATCACGTGCCACAGCGGTTGCTTGGCACGCCCATTGGGTACGACTACATCTCGTTCTCAATAATTTTTACGGACCGCGTTTTGCGGTCATTTCAGTTTTTTATCTTTTGCTTCTTTTTCTGTTTTTTTCGTCCCTTTGTTTCTTCTTTGTTTTTTTTTGAATTTATTTTAATAAAAACAGCTCGACGTTTTTTCCGCATTCGGATGAAACGAACAATTCGGACGCATTCGGACAAAATTCTAGGATCTATTCATGCTTGATTAAACTTGGCCATTTCATAACCAATTCTTTTGAATTTATTTATTTTCAGATTTCGGCCAACAAATCAGAAACTTCCACTAGTAACCAATACTTTCGGTTGTTTTCCTAATAGCTTACGCCAGACAGAGACTAGAAGGAAAATGTTGGCAAAATTCAAAGAAGAATTTTTACTATAATTTTTTGATTTTCTGCGGCCATATAAGTTTTTTTTTTTTTTTTTTTTTTTTTTTTTTTTTTTTTTTTTTTTTTTTTTTTTATTGGTAACTATGCGATCTGTTTTGGGGCTCAAGGCTCACCCTGCTCTTCCGCGGTTATGCTTTTAACGTCCTTACTTTACGCCTTGCGGCCAACTCGAGGACGTACGGCTATAGGACCGATTTTAAGACCATCTGCACATTGCAAGCTCCATGCCAGCCTATACCAGCATAGAAGATGGGTCGGCCCATGAGTTTTGCACACCGACAGGGGGTCATAGATGTGTTACATTTCACCACAGATCGAAATCTGTTGATGAAATTTCACTTTGCATCCTGCCCCTATCGGGATTCGAACCCGGTACCTCCCGATCCAAACGCCAAAGCTTTAACCACTGTGCCATTTGGTCGGTGGCCATATAAGTTGTTTTCAGTTTTTGGTCAATATCTCATAAACTTCCACTAGTAACCAATATTTTCTGGTGTTACATCTAAGTGACGTTACCAAGACGTTGGAATGGAGCCTTGGTTTCGAACTAATGAAACTTGAATTTTTTAATTTAAAAGATTCGATCGTCTCATCAGACTGCAGTGACCAAACTACAAAATATTAAAAATATTTCGCACTTGCATACAAAGTATAATCACAATGCCTTAGCGAATTATTATGTTTCGCTACGCAAAAATTTAATTTTCGGTTGTTTTTCTAATAACTTACGCCAGACTACAAGAAAAATTTGGGGAAAATTTATGGATTAGAATTTTCACTATAATTTTATCATTTGCTGCGCCCAATAAGGTATTTTCAGTTTTTGGCCAATATCTCAAATACTGAAAATAACTTATATGACCACAGAAAATCAAAAAATTATAGTGAAAATTTTAATCCTTAAATTTTCCCAAAATTTTCCTTCTAGTCTTAGTCTGGCGTTAGCTATTAGAAAAACAACCAAAAGTATTGGTTACTAGTGGAGGTTTATGATATATTGGCTGAAAACTGAAAATAAATAAACAAAAATTTTTAAATTTTCAAAAGGCTTGGTTATGAAATGGCCAAGTTTAGTCCAGCATGAAGAGATCCTAGAATTTTGTCTGAAACTTACTTCAAAATCCTTGATCAATACTACTATCCAAATTTCATCGTCATTTTTTTAAGTTAGTATTAAAAGCAATGAAGAATTGAAACAACAAACAAACAATTTTATTGAATACACTCGGATAGGGAACACAGGGAACAAATGAAGGCAAGGAGAAGGGCGGGGAAAATATGGCACCTCACCAGAAATCCCGCTGACAAGACAACTTTTAATCGAATAAGTAACAAAGTCAATAGACGAATCAAAAATTTCAAACAGAATTGCCTCGATAACTACTTAAGCGGGCTAGGTCCAGAAATGGATAAAGACTACTCGTTATGGAAAGCAACCAGAAGATTTAAACGACCTGTAGTTCGAGTACCACCTTTATGGAATGCTCAAGGCAGTTGGGTTCGACAAGACAAAGAAAAAGCGGAACTCTTTGCTCAACACCTAGCAGCGGTGTTCCAACCCCATGACATTCAATCCAACATTGATGTAACACCTGTTTATCAACCAAATCAGGACCACAAAGGGTCACGCCAATGGAAATTGCTAAAGAAATCGATAAAAATCTTAATCATAAAAAAGCACCAGGAATTGATGAAATATCACCGGGTCTATTCAAGGTACTTCCACGTAAAGCAATCATCTTGATCACATACTTATTTAATGCCTGTATGAGATTGAAGTAAAGGTAAACCAGATGAAGAAGTAACATCATACAGACCAATCTCACTGCTTCCGATCTTATCAAAGCTGTTCGAGAAACTGCTATTAAAACGTCTAAAGCCAATGGTAAACGTTCCTGATTTCCAATTTGGATTCAGGAATAACCACTCCACCATAGATCAAGTCCATCGAATAACTGCGGTAATAGAGCAAGCGTTAGAAGAAAAGAAATATTGCCCCACCGTATTTCTGGATGTATCCCAGGCCTTCGATAGGGTTTGGCATGAGGGATTGACATTCAAAATGAGCAAAATTCTACCACAAAACTATTGCCAGCTGCTTGAATCATACCTCTCTGATCGCCAATTCAGAGTCATTCATGAAGAAACATGTTCTGACTTTTATCCAGCGATTGCGGGAGTTCCGCAGGGAAGCGTATTGGGTCCCCTCCTCTACCTTCTTTATACTGCGGACATACCTACAACGAATAAAACATTCATCGGCACGTTCGCTGACGACACTGTAATTATGTCAGTAGACGAATCTCAACCAAGAGCAGTGGAAAATCTTCAACGAGCAATGGACAACGTTACTAAATGGACAATTGACTGGAAAATCGCACTGAATGAGCTCAAATCAACATATGTGACATTTACGCTCCGACATAAAAATAACACTCTTCATATACACCTCAAAGGAGTGCAAGTGCCGCAGGCTGAATCGGCAAAATACCTTGGTCTACATTTAGATTCCAGGCTCAACTGGAAACATCACGCGAGACAAAAAGCTGAACAGATACGATTGAAACAACGTCAAATGTACTGGTTAATTGGACATCATGGGTTGTATACATAAATCCAATAGAGACATTATACAACGAAGCCAAAATAAATTTCTTCGAATGGTCAAAAACGCCTACCGATTTGTGACTAACAAGGAAATCCACATTGATTTAGAAATACAATTGATAGACGAAGTTATCCGCGAATGTGCCATAAAACATGAGAAGAGACTTCTTACCCACACCAATCTTGAGGCCGTACAACTACTGGACAGTACAAACGAAGTAAGGCGGCTCAAACGAATCAAACCACATGAGCTAACCGTATGAAAATTATAAACCAAGGGAACTGGACACTGGTCCAGCAGACCCACACAAGCTTATGCTTATCTCATAAGTACTAATGTCAACCTTACTAATGAATTAATAATGTTTAAGATTGTAGTAGCCATATCAATAAAGTTGTTAAAATAAAAAAAAAATTAAAAAAAAATTTCAGAAATGGCGGAAAGACGGAATATTGTTAAATTTCAAGATTTCATTTACCGAGTTCCTTTACTTCGGACATCAATTGTTTAATATTTTGTCTCGCTGGGATGTTTTATTTAGTTAAAAAAGAGATACAAATGAATAAAAAAATTCCAAAATAAATTCTGTTTTGTGATGGTGCTGCCACTTGCGGCGAGTAGCGTAATCTCTTATTTTCGCTATCTTATACAGCATCTTGTTTCAGGCTTCAAAGTCTTCCAATGTTTCTAATATGTAAATGGTGTAAGTATTCCAGATTTAGTTTGATTCCTGTTTAGTGTAGTTTGAGATGTTTTTATTTCTTCTTTAGTAAAAGTCTAATCCTTTATTTCCAATGTCTCATTTTGATATTGAATCAAATAGTTTCTCGTAGATTTACGTAGAGACACGTAGATTTGGAACTTAAATTTTGGAAAGAACCTGGAACAGTATCTTTGCAAAACTTGTGCGTAACTTGAGCACATCACCAAAAGTTTAGGATGGTGTTCGCACAAACGATATTTTTCCAGTTACATTTACTGAGCTTTGCAAATTGCTTTTGGAAAACAAATTTTCCATAAAAATCAAATTACTAATAGATTTTCGCGATTGTGCAAGTAAAACTGCAACCGCATTACACAAATTACCATAAATACACCAAACCGTCTGCAAAAAAATTAAATTTCCATAAATTTTATTTAAAGAAAATTCCATTTCCATCCAGCTATGTGCCTTAAAGTACAACAATTCCGAACGATTCCATTCCCATTTCTTACTCAACGATCATTTTAGAATCTTATCTTGTTCTTACCATTCATAACAATAACAAGAACAGCAACAAAAATATTTATTACTTAAAAACAAGAAGTAGAAATAAAATTGTTACGAAAATTGAAAATAATTTCTATTTTTTAAATGAAAATAAAAAAGCGAAAAGACGACAACGAGGAAGAAGAAGAAAAGAAAACTTTACAATTTATAATTTTCATTTTTAAATTTATTTTCCATTATCCGTTCAAACAATCTTTAACAAAAATATGATCCATTACAACAATAGCAATAAACTACATAACGCAAGCACAACGAGAGCTTTTCTTTATTTTTCAAAAAAAAAATGTATTTAGCTTTTCATTTTGTGTTTTCGTTATTTTAATAAATTTTTATGGTATTGTTGTTGTTGTTATTCTTGCACTGTATTACAACACTTACACTTTAAAGTTCTGCATATACGAGTACATGCAATATAGTGATGAAAAGTATAATGTATAGAGCTTTTTTCAATTAACTGTGAACATTTTCCCGTAATTCTTTTAAATTGTGATGTATCCAACCGATTTCAAGTTAACGAGTCGAAACCGGATAAAAACATCTCCAGTCTCGCTATGTTGTATTTTGTACGTGCAATAATAATTCAAATATCATTAACACTAACGAGTTTTTCAGTTACGAGCTTTTTTTTGTTGTTATTGTCAGTATATACGTAACATACGTAGATTTTTTCGCGTATGTGATTTATGAAAATTTTAAAAAAGCACACGGGTAATATTGAAATATAATCATAAACTTTTTTTGTTATGATTACCTTGTACGAAGAATAAAAACATGCTTTCACTGTTTTGTTTGTATGTACGAGTAGATGGGTAGATTGGAAGTTTATATTTGTGTAAGGGGTTGCTACGTAAAGCTGTAAAGCTTTAAGTGTTACAAAAATAAAATAAAGCGTTTAAAGGTCACGTTTTAAAATATTACTGTGCACAAAAGTGTACGAACGAAAAAAACTAATAAATTAAAATGAGAATTGATGTGCCAGCTATTTTGAGGCGATTCGTTATCGTTGCTACAATACGCAACGAAGATGTTTTATATGTGAAAGTTCACTTGCTACGTTACGTACATACGCAAAAAAAATGTGATAAGCACGCAAAACAGCAGAAAAATACAAATTCATTGTAATTTATGAAAATTATTTTATTATTTTATTTTTTTCTAAGCAAAATGTTGAGAATTAGAATATATTTGTTTGGTTTTAATTTTATTTAATTCTTGGAAATTTGTTCATGGAGTGAATTTTATTTTACTTCATCCTCGTGTATTCAGTTGAAGTTCGTTGGCATATTTCTTAAATGCTAAATGAGATGATATATTTGGTTGGAATTCTCACAGGAAAAAAAAAGAAATGTTACCTTGAACAAATTTATTTTTTAGAAACTAATCTGTGTTCTAAAACATTTTCTTTTTATTAAGAAGTTTATTAATTACGCCAACGCCTAAAATTAGATCCGATCCAACTACACTTCTATACTAGATGCTAGCTTTTGTCTTATACGAATAACAAGTCGCATTCATTGTTATCTACTGCTCATATCAACGCCTAGTGGTTCAATTTGAAGAGACCATGTGATCAGTAATCTAATACACGGTAAAAAGAATGTTCCTAACCAAAATAGTTAGTGCCTAATTGAGCATCACCTATTATTGTAGACTTCGCTGGAGCTTCTCATGTGTGTTAGAAAAAAAAGTGATAGAGTATTTCATTCTATTCAATACTATTTAACCGAAAAATACTACAAAACTTTTGCAAATATCAATCAAACGGTTGATTTACATAAGGAATAATTTAATTCGAATTTAAGTCCATTAAGTGACAAATCATAAAATTAATAGAGCAATATTATCTCTAATAGAAAAACAGTTAAAGTATTTACATCATATTTTTGGCCAAACTAAGCTAGCCCAGTCAACACAAAAAAGTGGGCTGAACTAAGCTAAATAAGCGGGAGTTAACTATCTTTTTACCTCTATGACACCCAAGCATTTTAATTAACTCTATGTTCTGTCTTCAGTTTGGTATGGGTCCCATTTTAAAATTGTTTGCTGTTCAAACAATTTTGATAAAAATTGATAAGAGAAGATTTCGATTACCAGAAAGCGATTGAAATAATTCCTGCTTCCGGAATAACTCGTTTATAAATGATCTGTTGATGAGATCAAAATCAGTTTTTCAAATGTTTTTCATAAAAAGTGGTGGAATAGGTTTCGAGTATCGGGAAGTGATTGCATAAGTTAGTGTTGCCTACAGGTCCAACATCCCACAAACTTGGTTAGGGAATTTTATTATATTTTTTTAATTTTTGGGAGAAGATTACCTTTCGAAGGTCCGCCACAGAACGGCATGATCACATTTAAAATCTCTTTTTTAGCTCAAATGATTTTGATAAAAGTTATTTCGGAGGACATATCGTTCCTCCTTCAGCTGTCATAACACTATGAACTTTGGCAGCTCAAACCTGTCCGCCACAATCCTCGTGGATATTTTAGCACAAGGCGCTAACGTACCAATATGCGAAGACAACATGTTCACACATACCACATCCTCCTCCAGAGATGAACTGACAAGTTTAGAACTGGAGTGAAAGGAGAAAAGAAGACCACGACTAAGGAGAATCGCAAAGAAACATCTGGCGATTGTAAAACGATCGGATCTTTCATACGATGAAGCCTTGACAAAATGTCAAAATAAAATCAAAGGCAAGAGTGACCAAATAAAGTACAAACTAGAAACCCATCTACACGGGATAAAGATCATCTACACGGAATAAAAATCATATCCTCTCAGGCCCCTCGCGGAAGTATTAAATCTAAATTTTCCTGAGAGGCATGTTTGTTTAATCGTTAACTGCCGGCTTAAAAATAAAGCGACATGGGTCACCGCTACGGTTTCGACTTTAAAACCACGGAACCCTGCAATCCAAAAATTATAGAAGACAAAATTATATCACACTGCAAAAATCGGATGTGAAGCCATCGTCTGATGGTCCATACAAGGGAAGAAGAAACGCGAAGTGGAAGATACTATCAAGGAAAGATAGATAAAACAGGTTTTTGTAACTAACCATCTCTACATCACCCGATTCATCATGACATGATGAATAGCAGCATGTAAGTGTTCTAACTTCAAAATAAATTGACTTTTCGGTCGGAATGACCGAACAGAAGATAGAACAAGGAAGAGGCAGTATTCCACAAAAAAAATAGAAAACGGAAATTTTGGTAAAGCCTCAAGTCGTATATCAAAGCGTTTAGGTTACGAATAAAGGCATTATTCACCTTGTACGCTGAGTATTAATACCAGGCCCTTTTGGTCTTAATAACAGGATAGCAAAGCACAGGTAGAACCATTAAAAATATAGTCACACAGGGGAACCACTAAATGACCCATCGAATGAGACTCAGTAGGTTGAGGTGCATTCAGATTAAGCTGCATAGATACAAGCCAACGACTACTTAATTAACCTCCTCTTTACACTAAAGGCCTAGGACATGAACCTATCTGCTCATCTATATCCGATTATATGAAAAAAAATGCAACTTTTTGATAGTTTATTACAGACTATAGTTGCATTAACAAGGACAAAGTTTTGCGTATTACTCAATGGTGGAAGGAGATCGGTGTTGGCTAATGTTGTACTTGCCAGTCTCATCCCTTTCGCCCAGTTTTCATACATCAACCATGACAGTATAAACCGCGAGAATCTTTGGACCGAGTTCATATGTCTCGGAACTCCAGAGAAACTCGTTTCTATGTGTAAATTAACAACGTATGGGTTCTGTATGTATAATCATAATTGAAGGAACTGAATCAGACTCCAATTTGGTCATTGAGTACGTAGTGAGGAAAGCATCATTAAAACTTTGCACTGTATATTTAATAAATCAGGCCAAATTCTTGGATATGCATATGATATCATGCTTCTTGGCCGAAGACCTAGCCAACCAAGAAGACTTGGTTTGGAGATGAATTGTAGAAAACTCAAATTTTTAGCAACACTCATTAAAATCTCGAAATTGGTGACCATAATTTTGATAGTTGAAAACATTAAATAACTCGGGTCAATTATAACATCGTTGAATGATATGCAGGCAAAATAAAAGCCCATTCAAAATTATTGCGATCTAAACATCTATCGCTGTGTGCAAGCACGCACTTTATAAAGCATTCATAAGCGAGAGCTGCACGATGACCTTTAACGATTGTAGATTGCTATCTACCTGCGAAAGGAAGGTCAGTTCGAACAACGAATATCGGATTCATATGAACCACGAAATAAAGCAACACTCGGAGGTAGCGATATCATCGGATTCATCAAATCTAATCGAGTTAAATGACTCGGCTGCATTGCAAGGCCTTCACAGCAACAACCAGCCGATATGTGTCGTATAGAGGAAGACCCCGACTGTGCTGGCGTGACGACGTCGAACAATAATTACGCGGAAGAAAGAATTATTAGTATTAAGAATTAATAGGATATCGAAACTGGAGGACGAGAGCGATGGATGGAGGGCCATAGTCCAGGCGGTAAAATTCCTTTATGGGCTGTGAAAGCTAGAGAGAGAATGCATTACTGCACTGCAATTCGTATAGTGTCATTCGCTAACAAAGGAAACCTCGAACAAGTCACTATTAAAGCTTGCTTTAGATGAACGTATGAATGAAATATGTCGGAAAGAATTTGTGTGCTCTCTATCTCTGCAATAATTCTTGAACTAGGTTGCCTAGTTGACATTTCAATGTATGTCTCCAAATACGCCGTTAGATTTAGCAATAATTTGTTAAGAATTAGATCTGTTCCTTTCAGGATCGACCTGATTTTTTCTAGTAATTTCAATAACTTAGATCCTTGTCACATCAACCAAATGGCTCAGTGGTTAAAGCTTTGGCGTTTGCATCGGGAGGTACCGGGTTCGAATCTCGATAGGGACAGGATGCACAAGGTATTTTTCAAAAGGTACTCCCTATCGCACGTATATGAAGATACTAATAATATTAATAATAGTTAAAATAAAAACATGGATTAGACAATGGATATTTTGTCCTTCCAGAAATATTAATCTAAACTGTCCACGAAAGAACAGTTAACCATATATGAAACTCCTTGTTTGACATCGTGATTTAAAATATGGTTTGAATCGAATTTTGAATACTAACAAGAAATTATAATGGTTTTTATTAAAATTCTTCAGGTAATGAAAATACCCTTTGTCATTCTCCCGTTAATGGAATTTGAACGTGTTCGGTTCAGATTCCATAAGCAAGAGAACGCGAAAGGAGATTTTCATTACCTGATAAATGCCAGTCATTGAAATAATAAGCATTATAATTTCTTGTTAGTATTCAATACAATTTACTACACAACTTGAATCTTAAGACTGCGATCTCGCTTTTAGTTAGCATCCGCTTTGTTATAATTTGTAATTTATCCAATGAAAATTTACTGCAAAATGAATGAATCATTCAGAATTTTCTCTAAGTTCTAGAATAAAGAAGAATACCATCCAAATTCAAAAAACCTAACTAGTCCTAACTTGCATCTTACCTTTTATTTTAGTTGCTCAGATCTTGAGGTTTGAGCCACAATTGATGAAGAGCCTTCCGGTAGGCATGGCGATAAGGCCGGCGTGGAAATTGGGGAAAATTGCGATCGATTTAATCAACTGAAGACACTTGAATCAACAGAAAGTGTTTCTGCAGTCGACGTTAGTGACAATAACAACAAAAATAGTTTACTTACGTTTCGTTTTCGCCATTCTAACAGTCGCGTGTTAAATATGATTCGAAGACCACACTGTTCATCTGGAACCAGTTTATCGATGTCAGCTAATGCCATTTCTTTATAACATTCGATATTTATTGAATTTGCTGTAAAATCGTTTATAAAATCAGCGCAACCCCAATCAAATAAAATTTGCTGCTCTGTAGATAGAAATAAAAATACTGAATTATTTATTACAAACAAATTTATTTTTTATTACACACAAATCTGGGCCCAAAAATATTCCTAATCCTAGGTAAGGTAACAAATTACCGAATATAAGTCAGAAATAGTCTAATCGAGACAATTCCATCAACCAATGTACTCGGCAATCCTTGTGAACGGCGATATATGAGTATTAATGGGACTAGTTTCAAATACAACAACATTGGTTAAATCTGGGCCCAGAAATTTTCCTAATTCTCATCGTATGGTAACAGGTTACCAAATATAAGTTAGAAATGGTCTAATCGGGTCAATTCCATGAATTTCATCATGGTGAAGTACACGAGCGAACAACGTTTACAAATAATTAAAATTTACTACAAAAATTGCGAGTCGGTGACTGCAACTTCAATGACGTTAATTCCAATTTTTGGTCGTAATTATAGTAATCGTAGTAATTCGCTGCTGGATGTTCCCGTGCCAGTAAAATAACGGGTTGGTCGAAAATGTGGTCGCTCAGACTAAGAACTAAAGCCGCTCGATCATGTGAAGCGACGTACGTTCTCGGATTGGACTCTGGAAATGTTGAAAGAAGATGACCAATTTCATCGCAAAATCAGCGCATTTTTGGCTAAACGGCTTCGTCAACCAACAGAATATGCGTTATTGGTCAGGTGAAAACCCTCATATGCTGGAAGCACTACTTCATCCACAAAAAATTACTGTATGCTGTGGTTTCAATGCTGATGGCGTCATTGGACCGTTTTTTTCGATAATGAAAATGACCGTCACGTTACAGTCAATGGAGATCGCTACAGATGCATGTTGCAACGTTATTGTTTTAGCCAATTGCATGAGCTAGACATTAATGATATGTGGTTTCAGCAAGACGGTGCGACATGCCACACAGCGGGCCTAACATTCGATTTATTGAAATTGAAATTCGATGAACGTATTATATCCAGAAATGGCCCTATCGATTGGCCGCCTAGATCGTGTGATTTAACATCTCAAGCGTCGTTAGAGGAGCTCAGGACAAATATTGAACGAGAGATAGCGGCCATTTCCATCGAAATGTGTGGCCGAGTCATCAAAAATTGGGTTTAACGAATCGACACCTGCAAACTAGCCCGTGGTGGACATATGAACGATGTCGAATTATAAAATTTTCGAGATATCTCAAGTGGTTTCCGTTTTATTTAAAAAAAAAAAGTTGTCAAGTCCTTATTGGAAACCCCTTTACAACGTACAACACATTAAGTTTTTTTGCAACATAAATATTTTAAGCTCATAAAAATAATAAACAGATTTTCAAATCAATTTTTTTTATTTTAGTGATAGAGTGTAATTTTGAGACGTTTCATGTTGTTTTTCGGGCCACATTTTTTATCGCATTTAGTGGAGACTCACACCAATTTTTTGAAAAGTCATTTTTCGGAATGGTTTTCGGGCTATCTTCATAGATGTCCCTGTCGGAGTGCATAACTCATGGGCCGACCCATCTTGCAATGTGTAGATGGTACTACAGAGATAGATATGGTACTAAGAGAACCTCAAATGAGTTGGGAGTGCTTCGGATTCTTTTTTTTTTTAAGTACAAAGAAACATTACACTATTAACACAAACATCGAATTGTTTATATGGAAATTAAAATACGTTCGATATGACGACTGTTGGGTTTATATATACTGAATTTCTATAATAAACATAAGGATTCAGTCTGGTTTGTTTAAGTTTATATCAAGACGGCTTACGTATCGAATGATATTCAACCCCGCGTCATACTGATGAAATTACTCTTTTTTTTGGCACTAGCTCCAAAAATTTGGTGCCATATGACCCGTTTCAAAATTTACAATTTTAGGTTTTTTCATTTTTTGACATAATAATTTAATTTTAATTTGAATTTCTTTTCATACACCTAGCATCATACTTCGATCCCCTTTCACACTTCTATCTGATTTGTTCTAATAAATTCATACACATTCTTATATACTTACTGCTCTGGTTAAATGCAGAACATTTCATAATTCACACACACCCAAATTGCGTTTCTTCAAACATCCTTTCCAATTTCCATGATTCAATCTCACTTTTTCCATAGTTCGTAACATTCTAGTATCTCCTTTGAGCACCTTAAAGAACGGTTGCCTCAAAGGAGACCTAACCAACTCAAAGTACTTCTCACCTTTCACCTGACATTTTTCAACAAACTCTCTCTCCCATTTTATCCACAGATTCACCTGAAACATGCGAAGTACGTCTCTGGCATCCATTAATTCATATTCATTTACATCCTCAATCAAACAACCCCGTTTCGCAAGCAAATCGGCTCTTTCATTACCTTCAATCTGTTGTTGTGAAGGTATCCACGCCATTCCTCATACACATTGCCATGAGTTCCCCCACCCTTACTAATTCATTCCAACCCACTGCGGTAGTCAGAGAATAACACTATTCTCCTTCTCCCTTATGTCATTGAAAACTTGATCCCTTCCATAATCCCCATCAATTCTGCATTCATTATACAGATACTGTCATGGACTCTTACCATTTTCTCTCTCTTCATTGAAGGAATATAAATTCCCACACCTACTCGATCATCATTTACACTTGCATCTGTATACACTTCCACATGTGCAACATAGTTCATTCGCATTTTGCAAAAATCGCTCTTAACCGATAACTCATTCATCATTGCTTTTGTTGTGTCACCAAACTTCAATCGCACTATTAGGTTGCTCGGAGGGACTTTCGGATTTGCCGGATGAATCCTGGAGAATATGTTAATATTTTCCAAGACTACCAGTGATCTTGTTGTCTTTTTGTAACCCGTCCCTCTTTGCAATCTATCTTTCATTTCATTCACCAATTTATTGTCCTTAGTTAACATTCGCACAGTCTCTCGCACGGTGATCCACTCCCTCTTATAATTAAGAGGCGAATCACTCAATTCAGACCACAGAGTGTGTATTGGTATTGAATTGATCGCTCCCAATACCACTCTGGCACACGCATTCTCCACAAGTATCAACTTCTTAAACCCAACTTTGGACATTTCGGTTTACTCACACTTTTGATTATATTCAATCTGCTCTTGCAATTATCGGCTAATTTTTCCAAATGCACTTTAAAACCCAAACGCTTATCAATCCAGATTCCCAAATACCTGTTCAAATTTACATACTCAATTTGCTCATTATACACTTGCACATCAACCATCCGATTCGTTCTAAAAGCCATACTACAACATTTACTCGAATTTCCGCTCAAATTCAATTCACTCAAACATTCGGTTACCTGATTCACACATTCTTGAGCCAGACTCAAGGCCTCCTCGATGGTACTTCCCTTGCCCATCAGGACAAAGTCATCTGCAAATTGCAAAATGACTTTGCCCGAGGAGTTACACCCATGTATCAAGCTCGTGTACAGGTAGAAGAGAGCCGGTGAGATTTTACTGCCTTGGGGGAGGCCCATAGTCACCGCTCCTTCCAACCTATACCCCCTACCACATAAAGCTAACTTTCTCTCATTCATGAACACATACACCCATTTGCAAATTTTCCAAGGAAACCCCAAGTCCATAAGAATCTGATAAGGTTTCCCTGGAACCACATAATCATATGCCCCACAACATACTTATTTTCCTTTTGTACTTCCCACACAAACTTTTCTAGATATTTTTTTTTTAGATATTTTCAAAAAATAACTTCGCAATATGGCTACAACGTCGTAAAATTATTAAAAAACTTTTTAAATGAAAATAAAAGACTTGCGAAATGCATCAACAAACAACATTTTTTGCTGAATTGTCGAAAAGAAAAAGTATTTTCGAAGGCCAGATCTTTAAAAAATGTGTCCAATATTAACCAGGATGTTTTCCTCCGACTTCAAAATAAATTCATTTTTGGATGTATAAATGAAGAAATTAAAGAAACCATAAAAACTGTCGAGGAAACGAAACATAATTTGGATTTACTCCGGCAACATATCGAAGATGTTCTTCCTGTTATTGAGTATGGCGAGTTTTTTACAAAGGCTAAAGAATTTTTCAATTATCATTTTAATGAAATCAAGGTAAGGCAAAAAATCAAATTTGATAAAATTTTATTAGATAGTTTAAATGAATTGTCTGGAAATTTAATAAACACGGTTGATAAATGGTTAGTGAACATCTCCAATATAGATCTTCCTTTTCATGTCAAAATTATTTTAAGTTTTGGAAACAAATTTTGTCCTCCTTCAATTGGTGATTCAGTGCCGTACTTCAAAATTATTTCTGATGTCGAAAGTGCAATTTTTCATTTGAACGATAATGATCGTTATACTATTCGGAACCGTTTTGTAAATATTTTAACAAATTTTAAATATAAATCAAATTCAAATATATTAATCCCTTTTGAAAATCGTATTTTAAGTTATGTTAAACAGTCAAAATCTTTTTTAAAAGCTAATCCAAATATTGTGGTAACCCGAGCGGACAAAGCTAACGTAACTGTCATAACATCGCGAAGTGATTATGTTACAAAAATGGAAAGTTTACTTAACGATAACACAACATATGTAGAATTACCAAAAGATAATTCAGTTCCGATTCAGAAATCAATAAACAATATGGTTAAAGATTGGAAAAATTCCGGTAATGTGGATGAAAAAACTAGAAAAATGTTAACTAAATATAATTCGGTGATTCCAAAATTATATGGTTTACCTAAAATTCACAAACCTGGTATTCCATATAGACCAATTATTAGTTCAATTAATGGTCCAACACATAGTTTATCGTCATTTTTAGGTAATATTTTAAAATTTAGTGTTGGTAATACTAGTTCTAATATTATAAATTCGGAAGATTTTAAACAAAAAATTCAGAATGTCACGCTTCCACAAAATTACCTCTTAGTTTCTTTGGATGTTACATCTTTATTCACTAATGTTGATAATAAATAATTGTGAAAGAAAACTGGAGGAGTATAAAACAAAATTCCAAAACTAAATTGACTAAAGTTCAATTTATATCGGCATTACAAATTGTTTTGACTAATTCTGATTTTTCTTTTGGCAATAAAATTTATAAACAAACTTTTGGTTCTCCTATGGGTTCTCCAATTAGTCCCTTAATCGCAAATTTAATGAAGGAATTTTTGGAAAAAATGGGTTTAAATTCTTTGGATTTTCAACCTTTGTTTTATTTTCGTTATGTAGACGATATTATTACAGCAATCCCTGAAGACAAAATTGAAATTTTCCTGGAGGTTTTTAACTCTTTAGATAATAGAATCAAATTTACTGTTGAAAAAGAAATTGATCACAAAATTCCATTTTTATATTTACTTTTGATTCATGAACCGGATGGAAAAATTTCTTTTGACTGGTACCACAAAAATACTTGGTCTGGTCGTTATCTAAATTTTACCTCTTGGCTTCCTATTTCTTACAAAATTAATACAATACAAATTTTAACTCAAAAAATTCTAAAAGTGTCCGATACTAAATTTCATTACAATAATTTTAAACTTTTGGAAAACACTTTGATAAATAATCATTATCCTAAAAAATTAATAACTAAAATGATTTGGAAACAGAGAAATTATTACCAAAATTATAGAATAAATCCTGAAATTGAAAGTACAAATTATTTATCATTACCTTACATAAAAAATCTTTTCGAAAAACTAAAACATTTATTTAAAAATTATAACTTCAAAATTATTGGTCGTTCAGCTACCAATTTAAATGGTATTTTGTTTTCAAAATTAAAAGATCCGATCCCATTAAAGAAAGAGTCCAATTTGGTCTATCAAATAAAATGTAATGATTGTAACGTAATTTACACGGGACAAACAAAACAGTTTTTACGAGAACGATTTTTTCAACATATACGTGGTGCCACGGGAAGTTCAGATCAAATAAGTGCACTTTCGGAGCATATTAGAAATACCAACCATAATATTATTTTGGAAGATGTAAACATTTTAGAAAAACAACCAAATTTCAGGAAAAGATCTATTTTGGAAATGCTACATATAAAATCTTGTTCAAATTCTATTAACAAAATTACCGATTACGCTTATATTGGCAATTCATACGATCTATTTTTATAATTTGATTTTTTGCTTTTACACATTTCCAATATTAGTTAATATGAAAACAATTATTTTCATTTTAAGTTTTTTAAAGTCAAATTTTATTTTGTAAAGTGTTTTTTCTGTAGATACGAAATTTGTTGCCTAGCTAAAATAAAAAATATATTTTTCTAGTAGCTAACGATATCTACAGAAAAATAGCTACATTTTAGATAGCCTTGATTTCGTTTTTATTTTGTATAGAAAATAATTTTTTTTTGTAAAATTGTTTTATTATTCTTTTGAGAATGGAACCGAAAAGGTTCTGAAAGCTAAAGAAATAATAAAGTTAGTTTTTAAAATTGAGCTCATTATTGTTAACTTTAATTTATAATAAAAAGCTCATTAAACAATTTTAAGTTATTTAACAAATACATTCAACATACATATTCGCCTGTAATTTGTTGCCAGATTTCTATCCCGACCCCTTTTTAGATTGACAGATACCGGACTGAATACTCATCCATACTTGACAATTAGAAGCAAGGCCGCCTTGGCTTCGAATTCTAATCTACCAATCATTTTATAATGCACTCTGTTAGTTCCAGGGGTAGTAGATTTGGAGATTTCTAAAACCCCTCGGAACTCTTCCCATTCAAACTCCTTACACACATCGTTCATAAATTCATTTTCATTTCCAGGTAACAAAACTTCATATCTATCGCTCAAATTGCTACGTACGTCCATAATCATTTGTAAAAAACAGACACCTCCATATCTCTCTGTCATCTAATACTGCATTTCTGTCATGTGCTCTATATCCTCTCACTCTATTAAATTTATCCCATACATCCTTAGTTGTAGTTCTATTATTCATTTTGGACACATAGTCCAGCCAATTTTTCCTTTTCGCTCTACGGATAGCCCTTTTCAATCTTGCATTCATCTTTCCATAATTTATTTTGCATTCATGACATATACACCTATTGAACTCTCTCAATGCTATCCGTTTCCTTTCATGCCAATACTGGATTTCATTGTTCCACCAACCTTTCACCTTGTGAATGCACATTTCATTCACTCTCTCTATTTCATCCACAAGTTGGTTCACCTCATGTGCTTCTTTCATTATGAGAATCTCATTCAAACGTTCTACCCATTTCTTACCATTCATAATGACCTTACGGTCTATATCAACATTTACACCACCTAAGCATATCCTGAACATTGGAATTCAGAATGAGGTGGGTGAACCAGTTACCTCTCGCATCAGTTTTTTCACTCCTCCATATTCTCGAATGCGCATTCATCTGCATTCAAACAAAATTTGAAAATCTCGTTGACTTCTCTCTCTGTCAAACGTAGACAACACTGGAGTTGCATGGATACTAACAAATAACACGTTTCTGTCCACATTCCGATTTTTGGCTGCGATGAATTCGATGTGCTCGAAAAGCGATATGTCACACAGGGCCAGGCTGATATTGGCACGTACCAATATCGCCACCTCGCTGAAGCCATCAGCTGTCGGTCTGGACCACTGATTTATATAACTCGGTGATTTATATAGATCGGTGGTCTGGACAGATAATTGTATCCTTTCACACGAAACGTCTAACCCTCACGCTCCCAAGTTTCACACAAAATCATCACATTCAAATCGTTATTGGTCATATCCCCATTGGCATCTATACTGCGAATATTTGTCTGGCCAATTTTTACGCATTCATTAGATCTTAGGGCAGAGAGGGCATTTATAAACGCCAAAGCGTTCTCTCTTCTAATTAGAGGAGTTAAATTGGAGTTAAATTAGAATGTCTCTAGCCATGCTTCATTTTTTTGATTGTCTCTATGTTCATTGCTGTAATACAAGTTGTTTGTTGATTTGATTGCGGTTGTTGTTGTAATCTTTCTTGTTGTTGTTGTACTTGCTGTATTTGTTGTTGTAGTTTATTCGTTTCTAGTAGTTGTTTTGGTTGTTGCGGCTGTTGTTGGTTTTGTTGTTGTTGTACTTGATCTTTTTGTTGCTGTTGTTGTTGTGGTTGGTTTAATGTTGTCTGTTGTTGCCTTGAAGTTGAAATGGTTTTTTGATATGATTGTGGTTTTGTCTGTTCTAGTTGGCTTTCTATGTTTTGTGGCTTTTGTGGTCTGGTGTGTGCCGCTCTACAATTTATGCATTTTAATGTAGTGCACGGCTGGTTGTCTGGTGTTGTTTCACTACATTTGTCGCACTTAGGATCGCTTGTGCATCTCTTTTTTGTGTGACCAAATTTGTGATATTCGGTTCACTTTAACGGATTTGGAATGTATTTACAACCGAATACTTAGTTGTAGAAAAAAATTAAATGACTCATTGGTATAATATCACTGATTAAAGCGGATCATCGTTTAATTTAAGGAATCGTGTTAAACAAATGTTGCAAATATGTCACTTACTTGTGTTCACGATTGGTATACTACATGATGTGGTAATTAAGAAATGATAAGTGGTGGTTTCAAAAATTATTATTCAAAGCAATTATTCTTAGCCCGTTCTCCTTTAAGATAGTACCGCTAATGTAAAACATGTTTAACATATTAGCTCTGAATTAGGCGTGGGTCAAAATAGTAACAAAGTAATTTAAGTGCGACTATGTACATACAATAGAGACTAAAAGATGTTGTAATTAAAAAAAATTACAAATTTCCATTCTTTATCTATACCGCACAGATCGAGCACCACACAATTTCCATGTAATTCATAGTATCACAGCACAATATGTCACCTTCACCACAATAAATCTCAAGATAAAATTCAAAGATAAATAATTTATATAAATATACTTATGTAATTTTATTGTGCTGCCACATAAAATGAAATTAATTTTAAGCTGACATGATTAAGAGCTTTTGAGCTTTTTTGTGTGTTTACATATAGTTACTGTACATATATTTTGTGTACATCAAATGTATATGTATAACAGAGCAGAAGGCAAAAACTATCGATATTTTATGTATTCGGCACACCAAGTCTCGTCCTATTTGAGGTTTCCATGTTATCTGTCCACATTTTAATGGTACAATCAAAATCACTTATATGAGTTACAACAACTAAAAACAGCACATAACCCCTTAAACAGCATAAATTTTGTATTTGACATAATTTGGCACAAAATATATCGTTTTTCAACTTAATTTTTACTTTTAATTATTAAAAATGTAAATGTCGGTATCGAGGTACTACGAGTATTAGTTTTTCAATATTTTCTACTCCTCCCTAGCTAGATCGATTAGAACTAAACTACTGTGTTCTATTCCCTCTCTATATGGATATGTGTGGTTTGTGTATACAGTAGTTCTAAATTACGTAGATGTATATGTTATATATTATTAGATAAAACTGTTATATATGATAAATTTTATATTTTGTATGATTTATCGATTTGTGGTTAAGTTAAAATATAAATTTTATCAAAAAATTATTTTTTCTTACAAATTTTTTTAATTTTCGACTTTCGGTTCTTCATTTTGTATTTAATAATTTATTTTATTTTTTTTGGAAAATTTATCGCCTGAATAAAGATATATAACAAAAAAAGTTTATAATTTATATGCCTCGAAATGTCTTGGGTGCGATGGTGATGGTGGTTTAGTATATTATTATGTATAGTGGTTTTGAATTTGTGATATATTAAGTTTTATGCTAAGTCAGCGTTTTGTGTATATGTAAGCTTTAGGTAGAAGCTTTTTGCTTGAAATTCTTTCCCCAAGGGATTGTATTTTTTGTGGCACGAAATTTGCTAGAGCGTTCGATGCCAATATAGGTGTAATAGTTTTTTGTTTATTAATCTTAATTATAGCCGTAATCGAATCTTTAATCGACTAAAAGCTAGGAAATTTTCGCAGTAATAATCAAACCGATTACTAATTAGTTTTTGGTGTTTAAAGATAGATTACGTTTTACCCATTGTAATTCAGGGACATAGTTATTACAACTGTGGCACATCTAATCAAAAATTTATATGATTTTAGGAAGAACCAACATTCAAACACTATGTAATGGGTTTTCCAATAAGAGGTTTCATTTTGATATTAAAAACCGAGTATTTTTTAAGAGAAATCGATGAATGTTTATTTCATTGTAAAGAGGAAGATACGCCACGGCTACGCTTGCAGCACCATATCCTTTTCATAAAATTTTGCATGACCAATTCGCACATTTGCGGCTGTATATCCTCGATAACTTCACGAATTCCATCTTTAAGGTCTTGAATCGATCGTGGAGGATTGGCATAGACCTTACTTTCACGTGGCTCCAAAGTAAAAAGTCTAAAGGTGTTAAATCACAAGATCTCGGTGGCCAACTATGATCAGCTCTTCAAAAAATAACATGGTCGGGAAACTTTTCTTGCAAAATTGCGATTGTTTCGTTGCTTGTATGGCACGTAGCGCCGTTTTGCTTAAAATAAACATCGTCCACATCAATATCTTCTAATTCCGGCCATAAAAATCAATAATCATAGCTCGGTAGCGCAATCCATTCACCGTAACCATTGCACCAGCCTCATTTTCGAATAATAAAGGTCCACTCACACCACTAGCCCAAAAACCGCACCAAACAGTGACACGTTGCAGATGGAAAGGCTTTTCAATAATCATTCTTGAATTTTCTGAGCCCAAAATGCGACAATTCTGCTTATTAACGAGGCCTCCGAGGTGAAAATGGGACTCATCAGAGAAGACAATTTTTCGATGAAAATCCGGATCATTTTGATGCATATGAAGGACCCAATCAGCGAAGATACGACGTTTATGGTGATCGACTGGCTTGAGTTCTTGTGTTAACTGAACTTTAAAAACATTAAGACCTAAGTCTTTATGCAAAATACGGTATAATGTTGTTTGTGTAATGTCTAATTCCAAAGATCGACGAGGAATCGACAAACCTGGGTTTTCGTCAACACTACGAGCTACAGCAGCAATATTCTCAGTTGTTCTTGAGCGACGCTCACGGTTTCGATTCTTCACATCTCTAACTTGTCCTAACAGCTCAAATTTTTCCACCAGTTTCATTATTACCGGCCGAGAAGATGCTTCTCGACGACCCAAAAGTGCTTTCGTTTCGCGAACTGTGACTGCACAATTTTCACCATTTTTATAGTGAATTGTAACAATTTCAATGCGTTGTTGAAGCGTGTATCGTACCATTTTTAGTAATGGCGTAGTTTTTACTTGTCAAATGCCAAAGATAACAGCTTCAAAATTGACAACTGCCCTAATAGCAGCCCATTCAAAATGAAACCTTTTATTGGAAAACCCTATATTATGACAATCCGACCATTAGTTTACAATTACTTATAGTTGTTTCAGTGACGCTAGTTTTGCCGCACAATCGCCGCCGCCTTCAGGTTCTTATTATTGGTAACAAGAATGAGTGAAATAAGTAACATAGGTGTGGGGCGGATCACACTAAATGGTGGCAAATTGGCCGGAACAAGGTGTTATGCGAGCCATGCCGATGATCAACCAGGCATAATTTTATCCGATACTCGTGGGATCAAATATGGAATCCTTTAAAAATAAAATTAAATAAGTGGCCAGCACTACTCAAATGCTAGTAAGGACGGGGGTCTGTGAATCCAGCCGTCAGTGATGCTAAGAGCGGTTCCGAGGCTTGCAAGCCAGGGATTAGCGTTAAAAGAGAAAAAAGAGGAGCATGGAGATTTGGATGCCGAGTGCAAACGGGCCAAGCTTCCTGTTGTGGGACAGTCGCCAAAGGGGCATAAGCTTTATAGCAAAACTGTGAAGAATGGCGAGTTGGTGCTAGCCGTAGTGAACGAGAGCCATGAGGAGAGGAGCATCACAGGAGAAAAATGGAGGTTGGGTGTTCAATGCAAATAATCTCTTCTTTCTAAAAGTCCTTGGATAACATCCGAGCCCCCCGTCAATTTGTAGGGACGCGAATTGGTATCAGCGACGGCTGAAGCTGACCGCGTGCGCAGATCAGAGATCAGCTTTCTTATACAGAAAGGCGATCGAGGAGTTAGGCGACGTATGGCCAGGAGCCAAGATCAGGGCAGTTCCTAAGGAGGAAATACATAGCAGACCTAGGGCAATGGTCTGGATTCCCACGGAACCGGCTAACCTGGAAGAATCCCTGAAGATTCCAGGTTTGCAATCCTGATCTTCCGACGAAGAACTGGAGGATTGTGAAGCAGGAGGAACTCAAGGGCAGTTTCAGATTATCTATTTTGATAATAGGGAATCTCGGGCTACCCTGTGTACCTAAGGTATAATAAATTTCGGTTTCAGTTCAATAACAGTTAAGGTGTTCAAGGAGAACGAGGCCGAGGAAGAACCGAGTACCACGCAACCCGAGAAGGGGGAGGTAGAGATCCAGCCTATTGAGGGAAGCTCGACGAGTGTTACCTCTCCAGAGGCGGTATTAAAATTGCAACTAGTGGCGAACCCAAGTGAGGGAACTGAACGACAGATTATCCCCAGGCATGGGGAAGGAGGAACATCGGACTCTGAGAGGAGAGAAGTGCACCTCCTTAAGTTTAGGGACTGCGGAGGGAGTGAGACGGAGGAGACCGTCGACTAGGTTTGTTCAGATAAATTTAAATCACACCAGGCTGATTCGGTGGCGCAACTTTTCAGACTTGTTAAGTCAGGGAAGGAGATAGCTCTGATTCAAGAATCATGGATCAATAATAACAAGACCTGTGGCCTGCGAGCGAATGAGCACATCCTATTATACGCTTGCGGGATGGAAAAGCGCAGATCATGTATACTGGTGAAAAATAACATAAATGTATTTTTACTTCCGCAGTATTGCAAAGGGGACATCACTGCGGTCTGCATAGAGACAGAAGGGTAGAAGATTCAGGCTTGCAGCTACATATATGAACCAGGAGAAGCCAGTGCCGCCAGATATACTGGGGGCACTTGTTTGTGATGCAGAAAGGAGGAGGGTCGAAGTTATCTTAGGGTGCGACGCAAACGCGCGCTATACCATCTGTGGTAGCTCAGACACAAATGATAGGGGTGAGTCACTTTTTGAATATGTTTCCAAAAACCGCATTATTAGTGATATAAGTCAAAACCCCACCTTTATTATTTTAAATAGGTAGGAGGTTCTGGCCGTTCCTCTGGTATCCAATTTTATTTCACATATGATCAGGGGATGGAGAGTGTCGAAGGAGCATTCCTTCTCTGACCATCGGTATCTAACGTTTAAGCCCAATGTCCAAATTACAAATCAGTACGTCTTCAGAAATTCCAGGAGGACAGTATAGAGAGAAGTATTAGAGGGAAGCATTCCATCTAGAGTTCCAGGACTCTCCAACACGGGTAGTGATCTGGATTCAATGATGGATATTCTTACTAGAGCTTGCAATACCTCTATGAGGGAGGCCTGCTCATTAACAAAGCTGAGGATAAAGCAAAAACCTCTTTGGTGGACCTCGTCACTTGCGGAGTCCCGAAAAATCTGTGGGCGTGCTTTCAATAGAGCGAAAAGATCGAGAGAAAGTCAAGACTAGGACTTCTATAAGGAATGCCTCAGAGAATATAAAAGAGAAACAAGGAATTTGTGGAGGCTCTTCTGTGATAGAATGGAAGGGGTCTCGGAAACCTCCCGCTAAAGAAAGATTCACTCTACTAGTCCAGCTGTTCCAGGCTATCTGATTAAACCAGATGGCGAATGGACGGCTTCTAGTGAAAAAACTCTAGTTTAGCTTTTGATGGAAACTCATTTCCCGGGGAGTCGATTGCGGAGCCTTTGGATGGCTACGAGCCTATGGATGACTGCGGGGCCCAAGTGTTGTGTACAGAGTATACGATTAATATATGGAAGATAAAATGGGCTATTAAAAGTTTTAAGCCATTTAAGTCAGCTGGTCCGAAAGAGATTGTACCAGCAGAAATTCAGAAGTCTCCGTTAGAAGACGGGTTGTTCAGGTAACACCTCAGGGAATTCACCTTCAGTGAACGGCCCGAGCTTACTCGACAGCGACCACCATCCTAGACATTCTCTCCATTCGACTGTTGCACCTCAACACAAATCCACATCAGACCAATGCACCCCTTCAACACCTCATACCTCTTTTACCACTACTAAAAGATTCTAAATTAAATTTCAACAATATCGGCATAGATCAATTTTGCAAAATTTAAGCGGGGAGGTCAATTTCTGACAAAAAATACTATTTTCACTTTCTTTTATGTAGTAAACTTAGTTTTTATCATTAATTCGGAGATCTCAGTGATTTTTGAAAATCGGTTCACCGGAAATGGCAGCTTCCATAAGTGCTTTAACGTGTTTTCTAAATATTTTGAAAAGTATAGCATTTACGAGAAAAACGATTAAAAACTTAAACTTTCTAAATTAAATTTCCGAGAATATCAACTCTGCTCATTTCTCCAAAATTTAACCAGAAATCTTTATACTTAAGCTTTTGCCATAAATAGACAGAACCCAGTGATTTTGATCAAAATAGGTCCACCGATAGTGACAACTTCCATGAGTATTTCCGATTTCTTGCAAATATTTGGAAACGTATATCAATTTTGAGAAAATCGAGTATGAACTAAATGATGGTAAATTAAATTTGCAACAATAACGGTCCAGATCAGTTTCCAAAATTAATGTTTTGCCAAAATACTGTTTTTCAACAAAAATTCGGCCCTGTACAGCCAAGATGGATTGATTAATCGGGATGAAACTTCATAGTTTAACTTTTTCCTCAAATTGGGAATATCCAGTGATTTTTGGTCGAAATCAGCCCGCTGGAAGTGACAGAAGGTTCTAAATAAAATTTGCAACAATAAAGTTCTACGTCAGTTTCCAAAATTTAAGCGGAAATGACGAATTTTTACAAAAAAACGTTTTTCAACAAAAATTCGGTTCAAGTACAGTCCAGATAGACTGTTTGATCTAGATCAACTTCATACCTAAGCTTTTTCTACAAATTGCAAGTTACAGCGGAAGTTACAACTTACATAGGAGCTTTTTCGTTTTCTGCACGTATTTTGAAAAATAGATCATTTACGAGAAAATTTTGGTTCTTTACTTCATATTTAAGCTTTTTTCATAAATTGGCAGATGCCAGTGAAACTTAGCTGAGATCGGTTCACCGGAAGTGGCAGCTTCCATACGAGTGTTTTCGTTTTTTTGCAAATAATAATTTTTGCACCTTCTGCCTTCTTTGGCCAAAATGATCTTTTTTCCTTCAGAGCATTACTTAATTTGATCAATTGGGCCTGGTACTGTTCAGTTGTAACAGTTTGATCTTGTTTCAGAAGCTCGTAGTAAATGACTCCTTTCCAATCCCACCAGACACACAGTAACACTTTCTTGGCATGAGAAAACAAATTCCTGCAGATGTCATCTCTTCGGTTTTTATTTTCGTCGATCAGTTTATGAGGTACCCATTTTCCCTCCTTCTGTATTTTTCCAATTACATGCAATCGAAGTGATATTGCTTGGTAAATAACTGCTAGCTGTTCTGTACGCTCTTTTTGGGCTTGACACGCATCTTCATCCAGTAAAATTTTAAGTTTTTCATTTTCAAATTGTTTTATTGGACCTGGACGTGGATCGTTCTCAAGACTAAAATAGCGATCACGAAATCATGGAAACCACTTTTTTCATTGTTGAATGACTCACAGAATACTCACTCAAAGTCGAATTAATCAATTCCATAGCATTTGTTTGCATTTGCAAACAGAATAGAATGCAATGACGTAAATGTTGCTTATCGGCATCCATCTCTTAAAATTGATGCACACGGAACGACAGCTTGTAAATGACTGAAACTTAGCTCATGAATACAGCAATGACTAAGCTACATGTATCCAAAATGGCGGGAGATTTGAAAGCGTTCAAGTATATTTTAATCCAATCAAATTCAGGCCCGGATTTCTACTTGCACACCTAATACAATGATTGCCTTAAAGTAGATCGCTTTAGTACTGGTTGAATTGCAAAAACTTTGTTGAGCATGTTTAAATACATGTATGACGTACTTTTTTTAAAAAAAAATTTACTAGCAATTTAGGGGAAAACCCCGAAAAATGCCAAAATATTCAAAATACGTTGATTGGAGTTAAAGTAATGTTTTTTATTGATTTATAGAAGATCTAGCTTTAATATTAATATTTTGTTGGGCCGCCTTTTGTTTTTATTACACCGGTACAACCCCGCAACCGATGTGCAAGCAAATTGGCAAGCAATTATTTTATTTTACGCCTACCGTTCTTGGCCGCCATTAGGGTGCAGATGTTTTATTACCTGTATTTTTTTTTTTGGAGTATTAATAGTGCATATTTTGTAAGATTAAGTTATTCTGTAAGTGATCCTAGTCAAATAAAGAATAAAGTGCAACATTAGTTTAAAAAAATGGGAAAAGTTAGTGAGCAGTGTAAAAGCAATATATCGATTTTGGCGCGAGAAAATTAAACCACGCGTGAAATAGCAGAAAGATTAAAAATTCCTAACAGTACTGTCGCGTGGAATATTAAAAAAATGCGAGAGATGAGCGGTACACAAAGAAAGAAAGGCACTGGAAGGCCCAGAAAAACAACGCCAGTGGAAGATCGTTTCATAATGTTACAATGTCGTTGGAACCGTTTTAAAACTGCATCGGACATAAGACGGGATGTTGAGCGAGCAACGAGAAAAGAAATTTCAGCCAGCTTAGTGAGAAAAAGACTTGTTAAAGCTGGTTTGAGTGCACTTAAACCAGTCCAGAAGCCTGAGTTCACATTACTAGTGAAAAACCCGTGTGCTATGGGCTCAGGAGCATGTTTCTTGGACTCCAGAGATGTGGAATGATGTGATTTTCTCCGATGAATCAAAATTCAAGCTGCATGTTGGAGATGGAAGAATTCTCGTAAGAAAAAAACCGGGCGAGAGGCTTATCAACGAATGTCTTTTAAGACTTCCACCGAAAAATTAAGGAAATTTGGTCTGGGGATGCTTTTCTGGAAATGAAACCGGTCGATTGTGCTTCCTTAGTTCGAGCATTACAGCAGCTTATTTATCTGCATGTCCTACACAATGAATTTGAGCCTTCTGTGTTAATGCTTTTTGGCGAGACTTGTAAATTTATTTTTCAACAGGACAACGCTCCGTGCCATACCGCCAATGGAGTTATTAATTTTGAATTGTAGATAGAAAAATTGCCTTTCAGATAAACATAAAAAATTTGTTAAAAACTTGTTTTTTTCATATCTCTTCATTTAAAGGTAAAAAATTACTTCGAAGAAAGAAGTATCGATGTGGTGAACTGGCCCCGTATGGTCCAGACTTAAATCCAATTCAAAATATTTGGCCTATAATGAAGCTAGAAGTAGCAAAAAAGCGCCCAGAATCGATTCAAGCTTTAAAAAGTTTGTTCATGACGATTTGGGAATCCATACCTCCTACGACTTTGAAAAGTTTATCAAATTCAATGAATCGGAGGTGTATCGCTGTAATAAAAGTAAATGGCGGTCCAACAAAATATTAATAGTAAAGCTAGATCTTCTATAAATCAATAAAAACAAAACAAAAATCAAATCAACGTATTTTGAATATTTTGGCATTTTTCGGGGTTTTCCCCTAAATTGCAGGTACATTTTTTTTTTCAAAAAATTATTTATGTAAAAAACGATTTTTTTTGTTAAAGTGACCAGCCCTAAAAAGTTACTAGTTTTTCTAAGTTACGTGAGTGGTTACTTTAGGGAGGTTAGACTGTATTGTGATTGGCGAACATTTTCTCGTAAAATTTGAATTGGCCCAACAACATTATAGGTAATATACTGCCCCATATCATTATGTGGCCGCCACCAGAATGACGTGTTGGAGTTATCACAGCACGTTTTAATTGCTCTGACGAAGTTGAATAAAAAAACTTCCTTCCCCAAATTCCATCTATTGAAAATATAGACTCATCCGTTCATAAAATGTTTCTCCAGAACTCCAATGGCTTGTTGATATGATCATGAGCAAATTTCAAACGGTTTGCTTTATTATTTTTGGAAATGTGTGGTTTCTTTTTAGTGGTGTGTTTCCTGATGCCCTGTTCCTTCAACCTACGGCAAATAGTAGGTTGGCCAATTTTATTTTGCCTTGAAGAATTTATAGTGTATTGGATATTTCGTTGAGTTGCAGATGGATCAACTTTTACAGCTCTAGCCACCAGTACATCTTCCTTAACACTTGTCTTTCGTTTACTGACTCTTCTAATTACATTACTTACTGTATCATGAATATTTTGTTTTCTAATTTGGCATAAAATCGTCTTTTTGTGACAATTATATTTTTTTATAATTCACTGGTCGAAATTTGTAATCAGCTACCATAGCTGCTCTAACTTCCACGTTGAATTCTTATTTCTTTACAATTTTTAATTAAAACTAAACAAACTGAATCACGAATAACTGAAGACTAGCTTGTTTTAGACAATAACTAAACAATATTTAAATTTACCGTTTCAAAAATCATGAAAATCCGCGTTTTTCTTGCGCACAAACAATTGTCAATCAAGTATTAGTTGTAATTTTTCGCAGAATAGAAAATTAAAAAAATATTGAGTTGCTTAAAATTTAGTTTAATGAAATTAAAAATAAAATTTTCCATTAAATTATTATTTGTTTCATTTTGAAGAGGTTTTGTGTTACATTGCACTGAAAATTTACCTCGAACAAACAATTGTGAATAGGATAGTACGTTAGACAGGAACTCCTCTTTGTGTACCATCTGGATAGAAATGCCCTTAAAAGCAGAAAATTCCATATAATCCTCCGAAACTGCAACTTCTAATTCAGACGGTTCACCAACTGTAACCAACTTTAAATATCTGACAACCAAAGGCTCATCTGGGTTGTTCATTCAATCCGACAAAAATCCGATACAGCAGTTTTGCCGAATTCTTACGCTTTCGTGTTAAATTTTAAAGCGAGTACTCTGAACTAAATAAAATATCAGTAGTTAAACCACAAGGTTGCGTACTTAGACCCATATTGTCCAACCTGCACAAGCAAGGACTACTGAATACCGAAGGTTCTACAGTATGCACGAATTACAGCCGTGTTACAATGCTTCATTGCATTGTCAACGCCCCAAGGCAGAGGCAGAAACCGTTGGAACGTTTTAACTAGAACAAGGAAATTTTTTTAACAACTATAACGAATGGGTTGTTCTTAGATAAATTACTATATGATCTCTCAATCAGCAAATGACCCATCACGTTCAATATGGAAGGACTGCAGAAATCATAAAATTGTAAATGAGACTAACCAAAGGGATACGATCCCTATAAATATTAATAAATTGAAAAATATATCGCGGCGTCCCTTTACAATGCTAGATTTAATTATTTATTAAACCGGATAAGCCTGGGCAACTGATTTCTGATAAACTAGTATACAAACCTAAACCACATTTCTCATAACCACATTTCATAAATTATGGCAGCCTAGCAGTCTGATTATACAATGTACATCTAGTGAATATAAATGTTTGTCAGGCAATCGCCACAACATTCCAGTGTTTTGTAATTTCCAAACAAAATTGTTTTGGAAAATTTATCTGCGACGTCATTTATCATCTCGCCACTATTTTTAATTTACAAAACTACAACAATCCAGGGGACAATTGTAATAATATATGGGAGCTGGTGGTATATCTGTTTATTATACATTCTGCGTGTTTTGTATGTTTAATATAAAAAAAATCCCAGCGGATGTGAAGCTTCAAATTCCACATATTTTATTCTATACTGTATACAGTGGTAAAATCCACCGTACTTCCTCTTCCTTCCACTATACGAAAACTATTTACAAAATGTACTATATTACGTTGGGTGATAAACATTTAAAAATTGTGATTTAAAAATAAAAGTTTACAACTAAACACCTCGTGCACCCCGAAACCCCAAACAACATGTACAAGTGGTTTCTCCACAGTTGTTGGTATATTTTTATTAATCCAATTTTGATCCTCACCCGAATTATAAAGAGAGCACTGTATTTCGATGGGTTGGTACATGTGGTTGTGTACGCGGGAGTATGAAATATTTTTGCGGGTTTTTTTTATTTAACTTTGTATGATGTGCATGATGTGAATGAAGAATCTGTGCACATATAAACCAAAATCTCATTAGAATACACAACAAAAGCTCGTTTAGTTGTTTTTTTTAACGTTCCGCTAAATCTATTTTTGATTTATTGATAACAAGTTTGATTGAACTTTTATTTTTTGGGAGGGGGACGGGATTTGGTTTTGCTTTAAATTAAAAATGAAAACGATTAAAAGCTCGGTTGAGTGATATGGACCCAAATCGATTTAGATTTTATTTGATTTGGTTTGGTTTTAGAATTTTTGATCGCAACAAGTGATGAAGTTAAATTTATTTGAGGTTTTTGGATTAATTTTCTATAACATTTTTAAAAAACACATTTAAAATTCAAATCGTTAAATTAGGGGTGGTTAATCACATTGGTGTCCACTAAATTCGTTATTGGAAGGGTTATGAACGAAAATATATTTGAGTAACAACAGGTACTCCCGGGAATGTTGATACAAATCTTTACCTTTACCTGAATGTGTATATCATACCACCTTAGGCTTAATTGCTATTTTTTAATTTTAGTTAGTCTTGATAGTGGGGTGCATGTTGTTTTGGGTATACCTTTGTGCAACCATCAATAATTTCCTCAAAGTCATGAAATAAATTCGATTGCCGATTCTGTCAGCTAAAGTTGATGGAATACAATATCTGTACACAACATTATACTGTATTGAAATGGTCAATATGTTACAACTCCCTCTGTCTCCATTTCTTAACCCATTATAGGCAAATTAGTTTACTGATCGTACTGATCCACTAATACAACACGACGACGAATTCCCTAGATGATATCTCACCCCTGCCGGTGGCTGTCATATGTAAGCTGCTATATATTTCACCAAACCTGTACTAAATTTATCATAAACGTTTTTTGACCCAACGGCCAATTAGGGTAGATAATTGGCCGTTGGGTCAAAAAACGTTTATGATAAATTTAGTACGATTTCAAATATACGAGGCCGAAGTGAGAAGTCTGGTAAAAATTAAACAAGGAATAATATTTTCGGCCAAAAAAAAATTATTTTTCAACGTAGTCGCTTTTTAGCTTGAAACACTTAGTCCAAGGTTTTGCCAATTTTTCGATCACTTTCGAATAATACGATTTCTCCAATCCTTCAAAATAGGCGTTTGTTGCATCGATAATCTCCTCATTAGAGCCGAATCTTTTTCCGCCTAGCCATTTCTTCAAGTTCGGAAACAGGAAATAGCCGCAGGGGGCTAATTCTGAAGAGTATGGCGGATGTGGAATTTGAAGCATAATTCATGGGTTTTGAGCATGGAAACTACACAAGTGTGCACCCGTGCATTGTCTTGATGGAAGAAAACTTTTTTCTTCTCCAAATGCGGTCGTTTTTCTTTCAAAACGTCGTTGAAACGGTCCAATAAGTTGCAGTAATATTCGCCGTTAACTGTTCTTTTGAAGGTAATCGATGTGAATTATGCCGCGTGCATCCCAAAAAAACTGTGGCCATGACCTTGTTGGCTGATAAAACCGCCTTAGCCTTCGTCGGCGCAGATTCGCCAGTAGAAATCCACTGTTTAACCGTGCTTTGGTCTCCGGTGTATAGTGATGGATCCATGTTTCATTCACAGTTATGAAACGACACAAAAACTCCTTTTTATTTCGCTTGAACATCGCCAAACCTGCCTCTGAAGTTGTCACTCACGTGTGTTTTTGGTCGATTGTAAGCAAACGCGGCAACCAACGCGCGGATAGCCTTTTCATATTCAAATGTTCGTGTAATATATTGCGCACACATTCATCCGAGATGCCTACTATCTCAGCTATCTCACGCACTTTTACTCTGCGGTCTTGCAATACCGTATCATGGATTTTGTCAACCATTTTTGGTGTGGTGACTTCATTTGGGCGTCCTGAACGTGCGGCATCAGTTGTGCCTGTACGACCACAACGAAAATCAGTAAACCACTTGTGAAGCATTTTAATCGATGGTGAAGAGTCCCCATAATATTTATGAACCTTTGATTTGGTTTGCGTAATGGTCTTTCCACGCAAAAAATTAACACACGAAATTCACTTTTTTCCACGTTTGTAAAAAAACAATGGGTTGACGGTTTTCAATGGCTGTCAAAACTGAACTAAATGACAGATCTGTCTGAAAATTTTAATTTGGTCTAATGACAGATGGTGTTGACACATGACATCTGGGATTTGCGATTGTGGCGCCCTCTGTTGCGGTTTTACCAGACTTCTCACTAAGCCCTCGTAACCATATGGAATTGACATATGGTTGATAAATGCCTAATTCTATTATATGTCCGGACTCATTATACGGTTTCTTCTGTTTCGTAGGATCCAGCCGAAGCGGTTTGAATTTGGGGATTCAGTGTGGGTTGGTAATTCCATTAGTAGTTCTCCAAAAATATTCTGAACAAGTAAGTGTTTCGGGGTTGGAATATTAACAGTAACTAACTGTCATTACTGAGACAGTTAATTTTGTGGTCGGATCAAGAATCCGTCTTCCACGCAGATCAACGAGAAGAGCGAATTTTGGTAAAAAGTCAGCTGCGAAAATTGGTCGGTTGGTTAATTGACGCGAACACGAAAGGTTGAGTTAAAGTGTGTCGTAGCCCAATATCGACCGAAAACAATTTAGTCCCAAAAGTATTAATGGTTGTGTCATTCGCCGCCGAAAGACACAATACTGGATTTCTTTGGAATAATCGATTTTGAATAACTGAAAGTTCAGCCCAAATGTCTGTACTCTCTGATCTCTGTGAGTTTCAAGGACTTGCTTTGTGGATTCTTTATTTTGAATTGAAAATTTGCGCGGTTTGGATACCAAGTGATACCACAAAAATCTATTACTACCGGCAGATCTACTGCCGCGCCTCGATCGAAATTTTTGGGATCGCAGTTTATTGGAGCGATTACGACTACCTGATTTATGTTTTGTCAATAATTGTTTACCAGCAGTTGATGTCGAGGCAGAATCCACTTATGAAATATTGATCGATTCCGTAGCTTCATACATTCAACGCGACTTTTCAATTAAAGCGTTATTTGGGTTGTCTTCAAATCCGATTAATTCGACTTTGATGATTTTTGGCATTCTCCTTATCCAAAATTTTCTCATGATCTTTTCGTTAATGGTCTACTCGATAATCTCTTTATGGCACTGTAAACCTCGAATGGTTTATTTTCGCCGAGCACCAAATGTTATCAACCCAAAGATCGCGAGTCCGAATCTATTCGGAGCTCCTAATTTTACTCCAATACTGATTGCGAATTGGATTTTAGAATGGCATTCCATGTGCTGGAGAGAACATAGAATTAAGGAAAGCAATTGTAAACGGTGGAATTTTAGTCATCAAATACTGGAATTAACAACGACGGTAATCATCAAGACAGGGGAATTGATGACGTGAAATGATACGCACATCAATACGTCTAAACAATGATCAGTGAACTGCAATAACGAGTGAAATTAGTGAATTGTTCAAAAAATTTAAGGTGTTGGGAAATAAAATTTGTAACTTTAAACGCCGAGTGTTTTATTTACCAAACCCAGTACGAATCCATTAAAAATCTAAACACCAACACATCACAGCAGTTGAGGGGAAAGCTGCAAAGCATCGGGCTTTGAACCGAACGCAATAAGAACGAGCTGCTTTCGGGACTATAAAGCTTCTTGAAAGAGGATGCTGAAACTGGAGGGCGTAGAACCATCAAGGATGGCGCCAGTAACTCCAAACGATAACCAGAAAGTTCAACATTGCGAAGAAGAAGTAAGAAATGAGGGAATCGGAATGATAGATCAAACAGAAACAACCATTTCAGTACAACCGCCTTCGAGATATGCTGAAGACACTGTTGCTTCAACTGAAATAATTGGACGCTAAATTTGATCATTTTAAACCGGCAAGGTGTGAAAATAGACCAAAAAGAGACAAAAATATACCAACGGGACGAGCAGCCTAGTGCACAATTGGCTGAACTTCAAGCGAAGCAAGGTGGTCAATTTGCTGATCTACGTAAACAGCAAAATTCGAAATTTAACCAGCAGGATCGGAAGCTTTATCAAATTAAGCAAGCCCAAGAGCTTCAAATTGCAAGACCTAAAACGAAAGATAAAGAATCGAGAAGTTGACTGCCGATTTTGAAAATAAGGATTCAAGGATCTTGAAAACAAGATTAGGGAAGTTGAGGCACGTGTAGAAGTTCATTCCGCACAAACTATTGAAAATGGCCAGCTAACTAAACCGTTTTCAACCAAACCAGTTGCTGGAAGCTCAAGGAAAATTGTAAAGCCTCCGACATTCGATGGTGAGATCCTACTTGAGAATTGTATAACCCAGCTTCAAGCGGCAGTAAGACACAATGGTTGGATCGCAGAGCAGCAGTTCAACGTACTAATTTTGACTCTCCGTGGGCAAGTTGCAGATGTCTTGGAAACTGTATCCGCAACAGAAGCAAGTGGTAAAAAAGATCAAGATCTAGAGAGAGAGGTAACGTAATCGGCGCAAAATGTAACGGCAATACACCTGCAGATGTGTTGATTGAACTAACATTGGACACGTTTATCAATCTAGTCAAGGGTGACTATCTGAATCATCATTCAACGTTTGGAGGAATGCAGTTCAAACATCGGTTTATCGTAGTTGGAATAACTGATGAATGTATAGGACTGAATGTTATGAAGAAATATCAGATTGTCGTGGATCTGGATAACCAGGTACTAAAATGGAGCAATGTGGAGGCACTCCTTTAAATATACCCAAGTGAACAAAATGCATGGCGAGTTATAGAAAAAGGGTCGAAATACCACCGATGTGCGAAAAAGTCATCTACGCAAAAATTGGCAGTGATCTTGGAGATATCAAGATGGGAATGTCAAAAGTAACAAGTGGTTGTGTGCGAGAACATTAGTGAAATTCCAGCAGAAAGTATGAGTACGTATTTTTAACGTGAGCTCATCATCAAACGTAATCAGGAAAGGGGTGGCCATCGGTACATCTGAGGGAATCGACTATATTGCCAACTACCAGTCGAAATAATTCCATCGATCACCAAACAATAGGCAGAAGAAGAACAGTTAGATGTCGCAATGGAAGCTTTGGATGAATTAGCCGATGCATTTGCTCTTAATGATGACGAATTAGGAAAAACCAATATTGTGCAACATAGAATCAACACAGGAAACAGTAGTCCAATCCGGCAAGCACCAAGACGAGTACTGCTCGCAAAGCAGCATGAGACTGTCGAATTAACTAAACAAATGGAACGTGACGGAGTAATAAAGCAGTATATCAGCCCATGGATTTCGCCAGTTTTTCTTCACTCCAGAAAAAAGTCGGGACAACACGATCTTGTATTGATTATACCGAGCATTGACAACACGTTGGACTCGCTGTCAGGGGTCAAAATTTTCAGTCCGAGAAAGAGAAAACCGCATTTTCAGCAGGAACCGGTCTTTACCAATTTGTGGTAATGCCATTTGAATTATGCAATGAGTCTGCTACATTTGAGAGATTAATGAAGCAAGTTCTAAAGGCCTAAATTGGAAAACATGTCTGGTTTATTTGGATGACATCATGGTGCTAGGCCGCACATTTGGTGAACACGCCAACAATCTTGAACAAGTACTAGTGGACCAAGAAATAACCAATTTTGGTCATATTGTCTCAAACAGTGATCTGCGAACGGATCCAATGAAGTTAGTGTCAGTTAAGGATTGGCCTGCATCAAATGATATTAGCCAAATAAGAAGTTTCCTAGTATGATTATTCTCCTACTACCTACGATTAATGCCAAACGTTGCAGACATTGCACGAAGTATCCATCGCCTTACCGAAAAAAGTCATTTGAGAGCGGCACAGAGCATCAAAAAACACTTGCATGTATTAAAGAAGAAATTAAGCAGCGCTTCTATTTTGGCGTTTCCACAGGCCAGTGTAATATTCATTTTGAATACAGATACTAGCACCAAGCGGGTAGGTGCAATGATATCACAGAAGCAAGAGAGTAATGAGCTAGTTGTCGCATATTATAGACGATCCCTCTCTAAAACAGAGGAAAATTATTGTGTGACTTGCAGAGAACTGTTGGCTGCGGCGGACAGTGTTAAACATTTTCACTTATTTTCACGGGCAAGAGTTTGTTCTTCGAACAGATCATGCGGCACTCAAATGCTCAAACGGTTGCAGCAGTTTAAATAACCCGAGCGGCAAATATAGCTGGGTGGATCGAACGACTACAAGCCTACACTTTTTCAATACTGAACACCGAAGAGGTATCAGAAGGAAGTAAAGAACTGTTCCAAAAGTATTGCACGAATCCAGCTTGAATCGGAACTCGGTTGGAATAAATAACATTTGAAAGAAGGAGGATGATGGGTCAGTTGAACCAGTAAGGAAATGGCTGTTAGAAGATAGGCGTCGGCATGAAATTGCACCTCAAAGCACCGGACGGACAATAGTAAACAGCAAATTGTGCTACCTGCTACCTCGGATACGAGAATTACTAGAAGAATCACACGGTGGAAGATCTTGAGCACATTATGGGAATCAATAAAACATCGGGTAAAATAATACACCCGTTTTATCGGGTCAATTGCCGCAAAGACATTGAAGACTGGTGCAAACAGTGTGAAGTGTATGCTGCACCGTTTGAACAAATAGCAATGGATATAGCCTCATCTCCTTGTCTTTGCTTCTGGAAACAATTTTCATGTGACCCTATCTTTTGTATTCTACGAGAAAGTCTTTGTGCGTAACTGCTACTCTTTTAGCCTTTTCAAATTACTTCCCCATCTGGCGCTAGCGAGTGATTGCAATTACTCGTGAATCAGACGAATCATGACGAACTATAGTTTTTCCAAAATGTTCCTCACACATCTTCCCTTGTTTTGAAAGTACACGGCTGGTAAAAATTTGCGCTATTTGCAACAGCCGTTTCAAAATATTTTCGAATACTAACGACGAAATGAAACTGTTGATTGCGCTTGGACTTTTAGGAGCAGTAGTCCTACATGCTGCGGAAACAATCGAGCCAAATTCGGTGTGCTGAGCCCAGGATATGCCTTGTATGTCTATCGGCCCTGGAGTCCCATACGTTTGATCAACTAATAAAAGGCCTTCTGGGCGTCTCAGCTGAACGCCATCGATTTTGATTTCGGGAATAATTTTTGTTAATTTGTTTAACACTAATGCATCGATATTCATCCTAAACTACGATGGGTGTCAATGAGGTTAATTCCACCATAACCTAGCTTGTTGTAGTTCCTGCCTCGCATAATCCTAATTCTGCTGTTTTGGCCTAGATTGAATGATGCTCGCGAATCTGAACATGATTCTGCTCCTAGTGTCTCCCAAGTATGCTTGTTATCCATTTGTGACATTCGTTGATTCTAAATCACATCTTTTAGCCAGTTCTTGTTCATACTTTGTGTACTGCAGCTTGTTACCTTAAAATTTCAGGCTCTCCGAACGCAGTAGTGTATGGTGATATCTTTTGCAAATAATTTCCTTAGGACTCATCAATTTAAATTTTGAACAGTCTAAAATTGCATGGTTGCCTGAGCAATTCCAATTGACTTTTGGTTTGCTTGTAAATGATCTAAATTGCATTTTTTTCTTGTTTTGGCAGTGCGGTGGCTGGATGAAGTGTATCGACCTTTCTTCCATCGTTAATTGCTTCTAACGCTTGGAAATAGGCTTCCAAAAATGAATATAAAATTTCAGAGGTAGGAAGCTCTTTTGGATTGGAAGATGCCTATTCAAATAATCTATCTGTATTATCTGGCTTTCTGTTCCAATTTTTGAATTCCAATATCCAATTTTTGAAGAGTGACGAATAATTTAAGGTGCTCACTGTCAATATTAGTGCCCAGATTTTCTTTAGTTCTTTAGATTGATCATTTAATTCTCTTAATTCCTGCCGTAGTTTCTCCACGAAGTGTTGGTTGAAATTGTTTTTATGAATCAAGCGTTCATATATATCGTGGAATGTAGTCCAATCATGATATTTTCCGTTAAACACTGGCACAGTAACTTTAGGCAATTTTATGTTACCTCCTTTTTGTTGCTGGTACGGTTTCGTCTGGGTATTTGATTTCAGAATTAAATTAAGTATTCGCTGGTACTTTTGAATTACTAACTCCATAAAATATTCTATTTTAAATTCATCATCTGCTCTTGTATCTCATTGTTTGCTCATCGTCCTTAATTGTTGGAATGGCGAATGGTTTCGTTTTGCCATATCCTGATGGCTACCTATTAAGCTCTGTGGAACCGCTGTTTTTTTTTGACTTTTCGCCTTTTTTGAATTTTTGTCTCGTTCGAACACTCTTTTGTTAGTATATGAATGCTGCAAATATTCCTTTTCTTCGATTATTTCGGAATGCCTGCGTTTAAACTCCAGCCATAAAGTATGAATACGTGCCTATATGTCTTGAAGCTTTTCTAAGTTGAAGTGCAGAACGCTGGTTTGATGATGTTTTATATTCTGACATTTCGTCAACAGGTTCAATTTACTTAGCTCTTCCGGAACATTTACTCCAATATTCATTGGTTAAGTTCATGGGTAACCCTACAGCCTCGGCCGATGTATTACTTAAAACTGAGAGGCGATAATATTTTGGCGTAAAAATTTAGTGCCAATACTTTCACCCCAATCGTTATATTAAAAAATATCTTGCCTTCCCAAATTGTTTTAAAATCGTTCTTAGCAATAAATAAACTATTTTCGTACCTGTAAATTGAAAAATAACAAAAAACGATTCCCATTTCCCAAATCTTCCAGAAAACATTTTATGTATTGTAGATACTCAAATATTCAGAAATTAGCTATCATCTTTTTGCAACACACACACACACACACACACACAGACACACAACCAGAATATGTATACGGATCCTGAAAATATCAATATTTTAAGAAAACATTTCATTCCTTATCTCACCGATACCGAATAAGTAAAGCAAAAACAAAATTCGATAAGGAAAACTTAAAAATAAAATAAATAAATTTATAATCAAAGTAAAGAAGAGAAGAGCACATCACCAACAACAAAAAATTGAATAAAGCTTTTTTTATTCTATCAGCAAGAATATACAAGAAAGCTTTTTTTTATCGATATACTTTCATCAAAAGTTCAACATAATATTTGATGTGTCATAAAAATGAAGCTCGCAAGCATCGCAAAGGAAAACACAGAAAATATTGGTCCTACGGAACAGTACACAAACAACAACAGCACCATGCCGGATGAATTTTCGTTTTGTTACCTGTAGTAATAGAATTGATTGATCTGATGTTTTTCTTCGAGATGTTCGAGTAATATACAAATTTATTTTCCCATTTTTCCTCCCTCGCATGCTCCTCGTCCTCCTATTGTTCATCGGTGCCGTCATCATTTATTTTGATCTTGCCACATATACGAGTACATCTCGGTCGGATGAGATGAGATATAAAATCGATAAAAGTTGCAAAATAGATTGGATTATATTTCGTCTAAATTTTTCGTTCGTTTCGAAAATGGGAGGATATACGAGTATGATTTAATTTTAATAAGTTTGAAACAAAAAATCAAATGGATTTTGATGTTTTCTCTGATTCTGAGTATTTTCTATGTACCATCGAATGTATAATGCGGTGAGGTGGTTTTTGGTATTTCTTATGTATGATCGTTATGTATCCTAGTTCTAATTAGGGTCAACCATAAAATGTTACAACATAATGTTGTATGTTGTATAGCTGGATGCTGTGTACTTGTTGATGCGGCGAATGAATGATGATTTAATTTTTTATGTTTATGGTTTTATGTTCGATTCGATATTATGAAATTTGTCTGTGCTACATACTCGTATACAAATAGATACATTGTTAAATTTCGTAACTATGTTGTGGCTAAAACATAAATTATGTAATAGTGTATCGTATAAAGAGAATATATATTTTATACAGCAAATGTTAAAAACTACAATTAATCAGTTTTGGGATGCTCATTCACATACAAAACCTGTTATAACATTTATACTACACAGAACTGTTAAGAACTGTTGGGAACAATGATATTACAAGAAAGCTATAAAACTGTTATAATGGATTTCTTTTTTGTTATACTTAGAAGAGCGGGTGTGAAGTTTCCAACGTTAAAGAAAGTGTAGGTACACAAAAAAAGGTGGCAACATAAAAGTGTAAATGGTTATACTATTTTGACGTTAAAAAGTGTAGGTTTGAAAAAATTTACGTCAAACAACAATTTACGATAAATTGTACAACAATACTTGAGCAAAAGTAAAAATGTTTTCCAAATTCTATTGGGGATGAATCGGTGGTAGGAGTTTAACATACAGACAAATTGTTGAATTTGCCTAACGCTTTGCGATGCTAGAATTCTCTAATTGCATTAATTCGTCCTTCGGGCGGCAGAATGCCATTAGGAGTAATTTTGTGACTGAGGAAGTCAAGATCGCTTGTCCCAATCACACATTTTTCTGTATTAATATTAACGCCATAATCTGATAATTTGTGAGAGAGCTGTTCCAAATGGAGTAAGTGTTGCTTCTCGTCTCTAGATGCTACAAGAAGGTCCTCAATATATACAAAAACGAAATCGAGATCTCTCACAATTTCGTCGATGAAACGCTGGAATATTTTGTGCAGCATTTCTGAGACGAAATGGCATTCGGGTGAATTCTAATAAGCCAAACGGTGTGGTAATTACGGTTTTATGTATATCGTCAGGAGCAATTTGAATTAGATGATACACTTTGACAAGATCGATTTTTGAAAAAATTGAGCATCAATGTAATTGCATGGAAAAGTTTTGAATGTAGGGAATAGGGTAACGGTGGTTATGGTGGCCAGACGTACCCCTTTCTGGAGCATTATACCCTTTTCCTCACAATCAATTTGCAGAATACCCTAATTCAAAAATATGAAATGGGGTACGGAAAAATACCCCAAAACGATCAATATTTACATGTTTATGCTTTTGTACATTTAAATTTACTAAGCATTTAAAAATGTTCAATCAGTTCTCTTGGTCACTCCGAACGATATGCGACATTAAATAAATTTTTGAAATCTGCAACTTTGTTATCCGCAATACAAAGATTTGTTACGTAATGTTATAATTTAAGCTTGACACTGTTTCTAGCTAATGAACGACAGTATATAATGTACAACAAGACAAAACGTATCTTTCATCACTTAGTAAAAACAATTGTTCATTGATGTTCTGGCCAACATCCAACCCTTCGCCACCTCGAATATACACTAATCACAACACTTGAACAGTACGGCGAATACGGCACATCTGACTCTCATGAAGCTCACATGCCAAAACCCTGTACAACATTTTCATACTGACCTCTTTTCCCCTGGTATCGCATTGCTTTCCCTGTTGTCTTCAGCTAAGGAGAGAACGTCAAGTGTTGTATTTGTGTGTGTATGCTGTGTATTCACTCAATCTCAAACCGCACTCGTCGGAAACAAATCATTCCAAAAATTAAACGAGAACTTGGTAAATTTTGGTGAAAACCAGTTTTTTATAAAAATTCTTCACTTCCGTCCAAATTCCAGAAACATGTACTGGACCAATTAAGATGCCAAATCAATTTAGAAGCTGCCTGGCCTCTTCGTAAATCCCATAGACTACAAAACTCTAGCAAAAACAAAAAAGTTCCTACGCAAAAGTATCACAACAAAAACCGGCACATCCTCCCAACCAGCAGAAAATCAACAGGAACCATTTCTCCAGAATATTCTCGCACCTGCCTTTTGCAAATCATGCATCTCGCAAAGCATATGCAATCAAGATCAAGCTCCCACAAAAAACTGTTTCTATCAAAATTAGTCATTTACAATCAGGACTAGCTTTGCTATAACTCCAAACCAGAATCGACCCATTCATAACCGAACCTGGGTCGCAGAGCGGCTGAACTATGGCGGAATAACAATTTACTACCAAAATCGTCACTTTCGCCACCAATTTTGGAAAGTGATCAGCCCTATTACCAGCTAACCAGCCATCGACACATAGACAGACACCACATCGAAAACCGCGAGCTTAATTTAAGAGCACCCCAATTTAGGAATTTCGGTCTGGTCACTCTACCTACTGTAGTCCCCACATGATCTCCAGTCGCTGTCCTTTTTCTTCACCCTGTGTAATGGACATGCTATTGCTGAAGAAGAAGATGGGCAGACTCCTAGTTCACCATATGTTGGAATTCTACTTTGTGCCGAATTGGATCTATCCTATGTGATCTCCCAAATGGTAAATGGCCTGTAGTCACAATATGGTGTACTGCATTGTGTCTTACCGAAGATTTGTAGTTTGGTGGAGCTGTTAAAGAAGGAAATTTCTTTAACAATGCTCCATATAGCCATTGTTGATTATGTAGAACAATGGCGATGGTGTATCAATGCGGATGGTGGTGTATCAATTAATTTATGATTTTCCAGGTCCACTAACAATCCAAATATCGTTAGGAAATCCACGCCGATGATGGGGCGGTTGTCATTGACTAGAATAAATGCATGTTTGAAAGAATGTCTTAATCCAATGTCAACGTTGAGTAATTTGGTACCGAAAGTTTTTATTGTGATACCATTTGCTGCCGACAGAACTATAATGGGATTGCGATTTGTTCCGTAGCGGTAGTATTTGTGGTACGGGAATTGTTATTTTCCAAATCCCGTATAAATAAGTAGCTGCATTGCGCTAGTCTTAAACCTGCCTAATTGCATACCAACACCAATTTTGTGGACATTGGTTTATTGGTGCTTGTAGGTTGTTTGCGTGATTTGAACTTCCCTGTTTCTTATAGGAGAAGGAGTACGTCTCTAGGGGGATTGTGATCGCGGGGGTTGTCGTTTAGTTAGAATCTATGTCAGTTAAGCAAAATAATAAGAAGCTAGACATCCAGGCAGGAGTGGCGATAATTTATACAATTTAGTATTATGACCAAATATAATAAAAATTCTTAGGCCAACTGAGATATCCTTAGATATCTTAACATAACCTCAGGTATATGACGTGTTAGATAAGGAGCATGTCAATTAGAAAACATGCTCGTCCCCATCGAGGGATGGAAACAATTTAAAGAATTTTGTATTATGACCAAATATAAAAAAATTTCTTAAACCAACTGAGGAATTCCTAGCGATCTTATAACACAGCCTCAGATACTGTATATGGGGTGTTAGTTGAATCCATGTCAGTTATAGGTATAAAACAAGATTTATGGAGAAGATGACATAGCGAGTAATTGAATCAATTTCAACGTAGAAGATAATGGTCAGATGAACAACCAATCAAGAAAGACATTCCTCCATTAAATGGCTGGCTGGTCATGTGGTGGCAGTATATCCAATCATAGACCAAAAGGTTCGATTGGTTTCACATCGTAGCCCGAGAGGCGTACTAATAAAAACAACCAAAAATTCGAAAAGAAGCAACAATGCGACTAAAAGCACGATAAATTCACAACCAACAGATGCTTGCATTTATTTTTACAACACTTAAACTGTCAACTTGATGGCATATCGGTGGAAAGCAATGTAAACTACAACCTATCAGGATATTAGGACGACATCACCTCTATGGCATATTACATCAATCATCTAAATAATATTTGTTAAGCTGGGTGGAAGGCGGAAAAGAAACTGAAGCTTTGTGATGTGGTGCACATCGCAAAATGCTCTTCTCATATCAACTAATAAGGAACGTGTTCTGATGAAACGTGACATATAGGGGATACAATAGGAAACATCCTTCGTGACGCTTTTGGTATCATGATTCAAAGAGATGCCTCACACATAGAAAACCAACTGAAAAAGGCAGAGTCTAATGAGAAATTGAGAAATATTTATTGGCATTAATCCAAAATCAAACGTCAATCATAGGCTCAACAAGAAACATATTCAAACACGACAGAGCGGTGACTAATAATCATTTTAAGATTATCGTACCGCAGTTCTTGTATCTCGATGGAAGAATACAACAATTATCCATATATATGCTAACCACGCAGACAAACATCAGCCTACACCTGCATCTGGAAAGTTACGGTCCCCTAACTAACGAACAACTTCAACGATTCTTTGTGTAATATTTAGTTAATTTACAACATACAATGCAACCAATCACAATGTGAGATGAACGTACTAAGATACGTAGCGCAGGGTTTGAACAGTTGTGCAACAACCACCAAAAATAGTTCATCTAATATGTGATCGTCAAATGACCACAATAAACTGCAAAAATTCTGGATATTCAGTCTGTATCCGACGTGTGCATTTGAAAATAAACTTCTACCTCACAACAATCGACGAAAAATTTCAGAGAATAAATTCTTCTTTTGCTGCATCAATAAAGATTCAGCTAGAAGAATCATCATATTTATGAGCCGCCGCCCATTCTAACAGAGACAGGCAGCAACAATTTAGCTGGCTTCAGTTTAAACAAGGACATAACTAATATTGAAACGGCCATTGCTCAGCATAATGAGCTGAGCTTAATGTTGAGCAACATATTCATATCATAACGTGGTGACTTACACAAAGGTGACTATCGAAGTGGTCGTAATTTTGATATATCTCTGTGAACGCAACAAAAATTAACGGTTTTCTTCCGAATGCATATCACCAACACAAGAACCAATTTCACAGCCAAGGTCCCGCAATTTGCGGGTCCCGCAGTATATATTTTCAATCACGGGTTTGAACATGTGCCATGAATATTTGAATTTTGTAATTTAATGACGATTTTACATTACTCATATATAAAAATACGTAACCATGTTGATGGTGCCCACCTCGCGTGTGGTCAATGAGGGGTAATTGGTCGTTGGGAATTAATATTATTTTTATTACCAGCCGAAAAGACCCTGCAAAATGAATAAATTATATATAGCACAATACCCTGCCAAATATTAAACGTGCCATTCGAAGCCGTGTTAACCGTAGTACCGCCACAATCACAGATTAACATCTCAACTGGTAATTACAGGTAAGTTTTGTAAAAAAAGTTTGTGATGAATTCTAAATAATTTTTCTCAATAAATTGCATAGGAATGACTAAACACGTATAAGAAGTTAGCCCAGAATTTTATCCCAGAAAATAAAAAAGTTTAATCAGGCAACACTATTAAATTAAAACCTCATTTACTCTTATGTGAAGTCCCAGCCCAGAAAAAAAAACATTTTACTATTAAATGAGTCTTAGCATTTAAAAATATTACATTATTAATGAGAAGTTAGCCCAGCCCAGTGATATAACACAACAAATCTTCCATCGAAATAACAAGAAAAACTCTGTCAATTAATTATCAGTTGGAATAAAACAAAGATGTAAGATATATATTTCGTGTGCCGAAACTAAAATTCTCTCGGAATGCTGACGAAATCACGGCCGCATATTCAACCATTCGAATTCATCATCCAACCACGTAAATTCATTAGCGATTATAAATTCAAATGCTGACGAAATCACTGATTGCATGCTTCCGAAGCTGCTTGTATGCCCATTCTAGTAAATCTGTATGGCCTCAATCCGAGAGAATTTTAGTTTCGGCACACGAAATGAATATATTCGATACATCTTTGTTTAATTCCAACTGATAATTAATTGACAGAGTTTTTCTTGTTATTTCGATGGACGATTTGTTTTGTTATATCACTGGGCTGGGCTAAGACTAATTTCATAGTAAAATGATTTTTTTTTATTTTCTGGGCTGGGATAAATTCCAATAACTTATAATACAAGTAAATTTTATAAATTCCTGGGCTATGGGATAACTTCACATAAGAGTAAATGAGGTTTTAATTTAATAGTGTTGCCTGATTAAACTTTTTTATTTTCTGGGATAAAATTATGGGCTAACTTCTTATACGTCTAATGACCAATCTTCAATGAAAGATGACCAAACGATTCCGATCCTTCGAATTCTGAAAACATTAAGATTGTCCATAAGATTGCGTTTTCTGAAAATCTTCTTCTAAGTTATAATTAACCAAAATATGGAATTCAATTCAACTTTAGATGAAATTCTTTGGGAGAGACGTCAACTAACGATTTTCGGATTTGATTTTCTTTCAAAATGACTTTTCAGATATTTTTCCAAAATTATAATTTCCATTAAAACCTTTTGGATGGGGTGCTAAAATGATAGAGTTCCTCCTGATTTGGTACATTCGACAGGTACGTTACCAAACACTAAAATGTTATTTCAGTTTCCAATCATATAGTCCTTCAAATAGTACCTATATAGACATTCCATTATTAAACTTAATGAACAATTGAATTGGTACACAGCCAGATCCAATCAAAATCTTTACCAATCTTCTATTTACGATATAGGTACGAGTATGCTTACCTGTATATAGCCAATTTCTATAACGTCGATTAAAATCAAATATTAATGAATAAATCGAAAATCTGTTCTGTGGTAATATTGCAGAAAATCAATTCTATAGCACCCCATTCCAATCATTTTGATTACAACAACAAGCTGCTAAAATTATTTCTAACACATTCCTATAAATGTGATATCCAGTTTTTAATGAAATTGAACCTGAAGCCATCTTATCCTCATCACACTATATATACTACTTGAGTATAGTGCTGTGTGCAATGTTTATTTTACTTAAAGAAATTTTCTTCTTCTATCTGTTCCATCATATATATGTACATACTTACATACAGTTTTAATAGAACAACGTTTTTCATTTCCATTTTCACAACACAAAAAATTCAATTTCATATTTGCCCAGTTTTAATGATATTTTTCACCAGATTGTTTTCGTTTCATGATATCATCGTGTAGAGTCCATAACCATGATGAAGATGGAGATGAAGATGAAAATCATTTAAGAAAAAAAATAAACAAGACAGACACCCAGTGACGTGTCAAATACGAGTGTTTAACTAAAAACTATGTAATGAAATAATCGCAATATACTCGCATAGATATTGGGGCCGTTGCCAATTCGGCCAAATTAAAAATAAAATCAGAACGGCGAAATTCATGTGCCATATTCAATTTTATATGTATTCAATTCAATTTAGGTTTCGAGCGAGTTATTTTCGTTTTCCAGCGACAAAATAAAAATAAATTTTCTTGCCAATTTTCATCTATTGCAATCAGACAACAACAAAAGCCATTTTATATTTTGTATGTATTTGTTTGTTATTATTATTAAGATTATTTTCTATAGAAATTTTCATTTATTCTTACTTCGAAAATTGAGCCAAGAAATGATAAGAAATAAAAAGACAAATTCTAATTTCTTTCGATTGAAAAACAAATATAGAACAGACCTTTTGTACTTCGCCATTCTTGTACTTCGAGAGGCTCGTAAAAATAAGATGTTATCTTTGGATCATAAATTAATATCCAATTTAGTTTGGAAACCTTATGAACGGTGATATCGTTTCTATTGTAAATTACTAAGGTAATTGCGTTTTGACTGCAACATATCGTCACAAAGGTATAGACGACTTCGATAATTATATCCCTCATAAAGGGTGTTTTTTTAGATGTTCAGAATTTTAAATTGAAATAGAACCAAGAAAAACATTTTGGATATCAGTGAAACATTGTGAAACGTGCTTGAATATGATTTCGGCCATGTGGCCGCCGCGGCTGGTGCGTACTTGGCGTAATCTGGAGGTCCAGTTTTCGATCACTTTGTGTTCCAAGTATTCAATCGTCTCTGGCTTATCGGCGTAGACAAGTGACTTAACATATCCCCAAAGAAAATAATCTAATGGAGTTAGATCACACGATCTCGGTGACCAATTAACAGGACCTTTACGTGAAATTAGTCTTTCATCAAATGTTTCTTTAAGTAAATTAATTATATCCCGCGCTGTGTGGCATGTGGCCCCGTCCTGCTGGAACCACATATCAGCAAGATTTATGCCAGCCAACTGAGGTACAAAAAAGTTAGTAATCATGTCTCGATGCCGTTCACCGTTGACTGTAACATTCCTTCCATCATCGTTGATCGTTTCATTCGTTTGAAGACATATGGGCCAATGATTCTGCCGGCCCATAAAGCGCACCAAACAGTGATTTTCTCTGGATGTAATGCTATTTCGGCAAAGGCTTGTGGATTATCTTTACTCCAAATCCGACAATTCTGTTTTGCTTGAGCTTTATTGGTGAACATAATTTTGTTTGGGAAATCAACATCAATATCAATTTGTTCTTCAGTCCATTGGAGGAATTTGTGACGTGTGCGATGGTCGGATGGCTTTAATTCCTGCACAAGTTGAATTTTGTAAGCACGTAAACCAAGATCCATAGATAAAATCTTTCATAAAGTGGATGGACACATTTCCAGTTGCTGAGAACGACGTCGGATTAATTGATTTGGGTCTTCCTCAATGCACGCTGTACAGCGTCTATCGCTTGTTCGGTAAACACTGTTTGACGTCTTACTGAATGCGTATTATCATTTAGCGCATGCGTGGTGCAAAACCGATCCATAGTTAACCGAAAAACCCGCTCTGGTGGACGGTTATGACGACAGTAAAATGGATGTAATGCACGATAAGTTTGACAAGTAGAACCATTATTTTGATAAAAAAATTCAACAATTTGCAAGCATTGCTCTGGCGAGAGTCTATTCATTATGAAATGGCAAATTAAACTAATGAGACAAAGCAAATATCAGCTGTCAAATCGGTTGTCAAACAAAACAGTGCTGCCAACATAAAGATGTGAACCTCTAAAAACACCCTTTATATCGATCAAACAACCAAACAACTATAAATACTAAAAAATTCTATCAAATTTTCGAAAGATACAAAATTCTTTACTTATTTTACAATTTTAAAGTGTTATCTGTACGACTCAGCGATATTCAAGACTCTAACTGTCTCGATACACCACTTAGAAACTCGGGAAAATTCTAAAAACCGAATATGATTCTTAAAAATAGATCGGAACTCAATTCTAAAGTATGCCAGTCTCCCGGAAATATTATAACATAGACCTAATCATGTTCAAAGTATAGTTCTCTGTTAGGATGTTGAGCCGAATAAGAAGGACAGGAACATAATAAGTGTTCAACCGTTTTCTCCCCAATGGATCACACTGCTCGCAATTTACAGTTTCACAAACCAAACAAATGCTTAATTAGAAGGTGGTCGATAATAATTCGTAGTAAAGTTCTCAAGATGCCTCTATCATAATTTAAAAGCACAGAGTCATTTTCCGATCTTTGAATCCCAGATAAACTTAGATAAACGACAGGCGGGAGTGGTGACATCTATTGGATTATTTTTAAATCATAAGCTATGGCAACACTTTATTGAGCGATTTGCCTCAAATTTTGGCAGCTCGTCAGTCTGATATTTTTCGCACGAAACAATCATGTTTTCGCTTGAAATAAATAATAATATCGAAAACCTATGCTCAAAGTCAGTGTTGTGTAGCCGAAATCTTATGAATTTTGAAAAGAAATATGGGTCGTGAAAGAAAGTTCGTGAGAAAGGCTTGCTATTAGATGACAGAAGTGGTCCACGAGCTCGGACAGTTGGCATTTCCGAGAATATTGCGGCTGAGGTCCATAGGTTGAAAGTAAATGGCCCTCCGCTGCGATATCAGTTATCTGCGTGGGCCATAGACCAGCTTCATAATTACGTCGGTTTTGGGCGAAAAATCATATTTTCTGAAAAAGCAAATTTCGGAACAGCCACACGTAATCGTAGAGAAGTCAATGAATCCACCAAGAATTACTATGGTGTGGATTTTGGAGTTACAGTGGTGCCCAAAGAAGCATCGGTTTTCGGCAAACCCTTCCCAACTTCTATATTCCCCTTTCTTTACTGATATGTTTTGGTTAGCTGGTTGCAACTACGACGATTATGAATGCCGCCTCTATAATAATTAATTTCTTAATTTATTCTTTTATTTTCAAGCAGCATTAACGTGAAATATTTGTTTTTAATTTTGTTTTTAATTTTTGATTGCGGGTAATCGTCAACTTTTGTTTCATTGGACCATATTGGCTTATATCATATCAAGTGAGGGTAATCACAAATAGGAATTACTGATTGATTTGGGAAGTTTTGCATTTCTCGGGATTCTTATTCGTTTTAAAACGTCACATGCTAACGCTCAACTAGCGAAATGATTTTTTTTTTTAAATTCGCAGCTTCATCTTATTATTTAATCAACACAGCTGTTAATTTTTTGCTAGTAAGGTATATTGTTAATGGATGAATCATACCGCACTGATTCTGGGCATAAATCGCTTATTGATTATCGTTCGTACTATGTGGCTTCATAAATTAATGCTAACTCAACATAATGAGTGATTTCGTTGCACTCTCGCATTTTATTCCTCCGCTTTTTGAAGAGCAGAATTTAAGGTTAGGTAAGTAGCCTATAGCTGGTTCCCATTTTTCTTTTACGGTCAGTACAATTCCCTCTATGTTCTGGATTCTCTACCCCATCTGCTCCTGGGTGCTAGCCAGCCTAATAGACCGTTCCAGAATCTCTAGGGGGATTATTTAAGGCTGCAGGAACAGTACAATCCCGTTACAGTGGCTAAAAAAATGCTGCTGAAGACGCCGTTACCGTCAATGTTGGCCGATACAGAGAAATGCTGACCAACTTTTTATGACCTCAAATCGAGGCTATGAATGTGAAGAAATTTTGGTTTCAAAAAGATGGTGCCACATGCTATACAAACTGACCGACAATCGATCTCTTGCGCGCCAAATTTGACAACCGAATAAACAGCCGTTTTAGAGAAGTCAACGTGAATAAATGTTATGCGGGATAATCCAGAGGCAATTACAGTTTTAAAACATAACGTTGTGACGAATATCTAACATAACAGAACGAAATTGTTTTTCATTCCTAAATCGAAGACTCCAACCTACACAATAAAAAAAGGTTTCCACAAAATAAAGATGTAAACTTCTTCTAAACTTTTAAATGGCCCACCCATTATCTCCTTTGTAGCACGTCCTCATGAACCCGGGAGTTGATTCAAGCTCTACGAGGGTGAACAACCCGCTCTAGCTAATTCATCGTCTACGTTATTTCCATGGATGCCTCTATGATATGGTACCCAAAGAAGTTTAACTTCATTCTGTCTGTCGAGCCGAGTTAAGTATTCAATACTCTAGTAAATATTGCCTAATTTCTCATCGTTATTTATCTTCAATGCGTTTATGCCATTTAAGCTTTGTATCCAACTATATACATCAAGATACCTAGTCTCCGAAGAGAGTAAGATGGCAAAATCCTCCATTTTTGAGAGATCGAAATTCCCAGATATCCTCTCATGAAAATTATCATCACAGTTTTGTTAGGATTCACGTATAAATCGTTTTCACGCCACCAAGTTATAACTATGAGCGAGGCTATATATTTACCAACAAGTATAATATGGCGATGTGATTGGCATATCCCTGACATTAAAGTTGGCCGTTGTATGTTTTGGTATGCTTGCACCACTGAATTCTACCAATATTCGGATCGTTTTCTGGACCAGGAGCTTCATTGTTACCCACTCCTTAACACGCTTTCAAAACCTCTCAAAGGTCTAGTCAAGGATCGCGGTCGACTTCGTCGCACAATACGAGATAGCACTTTCGCTTACTTAATTTGATGGCATGCTTACGCCCTGATTTAGCTTCACAATATCGTTGTGGCAGAGCAGGGTTTTCGACGTGTCTGGCTCGCTGGTATTGCCTCATTGCCTCGAGACATTTTTTACTCAATTTTGAAACAGTTCCACCAGAAACCTCGGGTTTCTACAGTTATCCACTATGCTTCTGGGCATTGCTGCATCACAATCTCTTGTAGCATGTTTCATAAACAGGGTGGCTTTGCTCTTTGCGGACACAAACAGGATACGATCATCCATCAAGAGACGAAAGATATTCTTGTCGAATGCTTTGGACATCCAGCCTGTTGGTAACCTGCGGTATCTAACTAAAGTCCTTCAGGGTTACCTTTCTCTCAGTCCCTACACAATAGTTTGACGATCACTATATGTATATAGCTTACTCACTCTCCACCGTAGTGTTAGTTAAATTAATGGTTCTTTCCCTAAACCTACAAGCTTGGCATGACACCACCTTGTAATATTGGTTTCCATGACATATGTAAAAGCTACTGAGACCATAACATTGAAGGATGCCATGTCGAATACTCTGGACAAATTTTCTGTTTGTTTAGCGAAGTTTCATTCGTTCTGCAACTTCATGAAGCTCTGTATATTAACAGACTTACCCTCTTTGGTAGGCATATTGTTTATGATGAATTGTAAATTTAAGAGTTATCTCTAAAGTATACATCCGAACGAGGACAGACTTATAGGCCAAAAACTTACAGAAATTCCTTACCGTGGCTTTACGGTCTGCTCAACTTTTACTAGTCCACTTGGGTATGCATTTATGCAAGTTCGTTTGGGTTTACTGAGACTGCGGTCCAATTCGTGAATTATTTTGTGGAGACTGACTCATTTGAAAGTCTACAATAATCCTTCTGTCAGCTAGACTTATTGTAGAATTGTTTCACTTTTATGCAAGGCTTGCGCCCAATCTGGTAACTCATCAAAATAATTCTAGCAAGTTTCCAGTAAGTACATCGCGCCCATTTCGCATTTTTGAGATGTAGTAAATTTCGGATTTATTCGAATGTAAGGAAAAGGTTATATAACGGTGGTCAAAGAAAGCGTTTCTTCATCTAAGATCTTACAGATGCTCTAGAACCAATGAGACCCTGATAGTTAAGAGAAATTTGACTTACTACATCTGAAGCAGACAAAATAGTCAAACAAAGCGGGGCACTTTAATTGATATCTGAATTACACCATCATGCGTGGAGTGCGTTTGCATCACAACCAGCAATGATCTGAATATCATTGTCGAACGCGAACTTAGCGATCTCCAGAAATTACTAGAACCCCATGATTTACTCCGTTTTCTTTTAACTCAACTACAACTGCTGTAGTAAAGTCGTTATATCAGATTTCGTCAAGCGAAATTCTTATTATTGTTAATATGTATAAAGGATCTGGGTACTGATCGGGTATTACTAGACAGGGGGCCTATTATGAAACAAATTCCGTAATCGGATTTTTGAATCCTCTTTTGCCGTGTTTCCTGAAGAGAGCGTTATCGTATATTTAACCTTGTTATTTTCGAAGTAACACCTGTATCGTTAGAAATGGATTTGACACGTTTCAGTGATAATAAGCCGATCTTAGGAATGATATGGTCTTACCCACCGAAGCAACTATTTCTGATGCCATTAGAAGCAAACAAAATATTTGTGTGGCGCAACAAAAACAAAATGTTATTTATACTCCGATTTTACAAAAAAATGTCTTTCGGTCTTAGAATAAAATGTCGAAAGATGCTATGAAAAGTTACTGAATTAAATTCTCTAGTTAGATCATTATCCAATAAGACAATTTCATATATAGAGACTTTTCGGGACTGTTAAGGATCATTTTGACATAACCTATAGTTGAACGAAATTTCTTTGTAAAAACAGGGTACAAATACAATTTTATTCCGCAACGAACGTTCATCAAACTCAACAAGCGCAGTTCATTTGAAATTTGTGATTCAAATCTATCAACGCAACTTCATCTAATATTTTTGAAACTAATCTATACTATCTATAATTCTGATAGAATCAGAACGACAGTATACAGTATAATTCTTCGTTATCCAGTAAATCAGAGCTTCATTGAACTTTGAATTTTCGAAATTCTCAAAAATCTAGACAAATTGAAATTTTTTGAGACATCAAACATTTTACATTGAATAAATAATTAACGACGAATTCCATCTGATTTCAATAAATTGTCCTTGCATAGAGGTACGAGTATGATTTAGTTATTGGTTGATTTTCTAAAATGAATAAAAATAGAATTAAAAAAAGTATATACAATTAAGCAATGTGATTAAAAAAAATTTAAATTTAATGGAAGACCTTTTATATTGAAGAACTTCTTTATACTTATTAGAACATTTTAAGGATTCGAATATTGTCATCCATCGACTTTAACGTTGAATACTAATGCCATACGCCGAAGTACTAGATGTTTCTTGCCTTAATTTTTCCGGACGAAAATTTGTATATTGACGATTCATTTAAATTTAGACGTAGCCAGTAGTGTCCGCGCTTCCACCAAAAGCAGTTGTATTTCAGAAACTAGTAATTCCCTAGCTTTTGTTTTAATATTGGGTCTCATGCTGTAGGTTCTGACGCGTCCTTTTGAGTTTATCGTTGCGTTACTTTAGTAGAGAGATATGGCTTTCCAGCTTATTCATTATATTCTGTTTCTTATTCAGTGTGAACATTGTTCTAAACATTTACTTACACAAATGGCTTCGAAATTTTAGGCATCAAAACCAAAGGGTTTTCATTTATTCACTCCAATAAGTTCTTCCAAGCATGCTATCTATATAAGTTCTGTACGCCACCTTTTTACATGATGTGTGTTCAGTATTAACGTTTTCACTGTCCGCTGCAGACATTTTTTGTCGGCTGTTTGCCACAACAGAACGGAACATTTCATAACACAAGATGTCACAAAACAGGATACTACAAAACAGTAACTAGTCCACGAAAGTAGGGTAGCCAGACGTACCGCTTTCTGGGGTATTATACCCCTTTTCTCACAATCAATTTGCAAAATACCCTAATTCAAAAATATGAAATGATGTAAGGAAAAGTACCCCAAAACGATCAATATTTACATGTTTATGCTTTTGTACATTTAAATTTACGAAGCATTTAACCTTCCTATTGCCTTTTGCGTCTATATGACCCGAAGTGTCAAGTTTCAACAAATACACTATTTTCCAATAGCGATACGATATCAAGGGTATGGAGGTCGATATGAAAATGTTGTACAGCTGTATCCGTGGTATGGGAGGGTCGTTCACAACATCAATCAACAATAGCTTTTAATAGGCGAAGATACGTTTTGTCTTGTTGGACATTTTATTCCGACGTTCATTAGCTAGAAGCAAGGTCAAGCTTAAGTCATAACGTTACGTAATAAGTTTTTGTACTGAGAATAACAAGGTCGCAGATTTCAAAAAATTTAATAAATGTCGCAAATCGTTCGGAATGGCCAAGATTGAACCTTTTTAACCTTACTATTGCCTTTCGGGTCTATATGACTCGAAGTGCTTTTTAGTTGTTTATAAAATGCTTTTTGAATCGAATAGGATTGACTGTTAGTGACTTTTCATCAAATACATTATTGTAAAATAATGCATTTAGACCTGAAAGGCAATAGGAACTACACTCCGAACGATTTGCGACATTTATTAAATTTTTTTAAATTTGCGACTTTGTTATCCGTAGTACAAAAGTTTATTACGTAATGTTATGACTTAAGCTTGAACATGATTCTAGCTAATGAACTGTAACGCTACAAGTTTACCGTCTTACGACCGTATACCCTAACGCTAAAGAAATTTGTCCCCATTTCATGCACTAACCCCATGTGCGGCTTTGATTCCCGCAGCTCAGTCTTGTAGGGGATGTGGTCGTGGGTTTTTGGGGTTAGACGAAATGCGGGACCTAGATTACCGCACAATAACAAAAGAGAAAGAGAAAGATGGCCTAATATTTACCATCTAAAGGTTGAAAAAAAATGAAAAGTGGGGTCCTCGGACCCAAAACTGGCGGGTCCTACATATTTCAAGCGGATGTTTTACCCATGGTTGTTAATTCTGGTTTCTTAGGGTAACATAATTACCCTAAGAAATACGCACCAAAAAAAATATTAATAGAGAAGCTTAACGATTAGTGGTTTAATGGCGTGGAGGAGGTCCTCAGCAGAAAGAGGGTGTCCCGCCTATGGGCAGGGTTACTTTCGATGCCCTCGCTCCTAGCAAGACTCAGCTTTGCTAGAAGCAACTAAGGAACCTCGCCACGATTAGAATGGTTAGTATCTCTACTGCACTAAAATCATACTTACCAAAAAAAAAAGAAAATTTAGTCTGCAAAGCACTAGACTAAAAACTCGCACTTTTAATTTACCTCCCGGATCAGTCTTTCAATGTATGTATTTCACTAACGTTTATTTTTATTTTTAAATTAATGAACAAAAATTTTCTTTGGTGTCAAACATAGATCAAACTTGCAACACTCCCACAAAACGAATTTTTCGGATATTTCACATTTATTGGCACTTGATTTGATTACATTCCCTGATTACATCAATTTATTTATGTAACTTAATGAACACTGTATAGTATCACGAGATAATAAACACATCCAATTTTCTTAATTAAATTTATTTCAGATTAATTTATACTTTTTTTTAAAATTATTATTGTATTTCACTAAATTTTACACATGTTAACAAACGCATTTTATTTTAGATATCAGGAAATTACCCAAAAAGAAACTGAACTTTCTACCTCTTCTAAACACAGCTGCACGGCTGACTGTCTAGCACGCAACTCCCCCTTCTTTCTTTCCGTTGTACATTTTATACCAAAAATTGAAAACAAATTATTGTACATTCATCAAAATGTACGAACGCAAAAACGTACAACAACGTGACATTGATTTTCGCTTACTCAATGCACGCGCAAAAATTTATTTACATCAACAAAAAATCAATCGATCGAAAGGTGCAATTGTAGGTATTTTCAATAGCAGAGTTTTTTTTCATGCCATTTACCTCAAGACATATCGATGCAAAAATAAATTGATAATGTTGCATTATATATTATTATGGTTTACGTTTATTCACCTACTGCATGGATATATACAGTAATCTGAGTAACATAAGCAACCAATAACAATGCGAAATACGGCATGGTAATTTCTTTTGGTAGAATTTGAGGTATCACCTCGAAGGTTATGCCGTATGTTAAAATTTGATGTTTGGGTTGATAACGGAACTGAATAAAATTCCGTTACAGCGTGGGGAAAACCCAAACCCTGAGATGAAAAGGGATCTCATGCCCTAATGAAAGGAGGACAGGAGTAGAAATTCAGTTTCCTTACATCCCACGTGGGGAACTCCCACACCCTGAGCTAGTCTCAGTGCCGGGCTGTCTAAATTAAACACCTAACCTATATCTAAATATCTAAATTATAACTATGGGCTACTAATTATTACTACCAATAAGCATTAAATGTCTAACCCTACGTTCTATCCTTGTTATCAGATCAGGTTTCCCTGCGCCCCCTCAGCCTGGTTTCCGCCTTCCCGTGGTGTTGGCCGTTGCCTTATTGGTCCCCGTTGTCTCCACGGTCTATTCCAGAGTTTGCATCCCAAGAGTAACAGAATTAAGGTTAGTACCAAAGCTGCCCCAGTGCCCGTATAGTTCCCGATGTGATGCCAATTGACTTGGGACCACGGTTCCTCTCTTTTTAGTTCTTGGATGGTTTGCTGTAGTTCGGACACCTCGACCTCTAACGCATTGGCGGGGAATGTTAATGTACGCCTCTCTGTTTTCTGCGTGAGGTTGAATCTTGGAACAACATCAGCACGGATTACTGTTTTGTAAGTAGTCGTGGCCTTAATGACCACCGAGGCCCCCCTCAAACTACAGCCAGGGTCTAGTGATAGAATTCCGCTCCCGTTCATAGCCACTGCCTGAGATTGTTGTTGGCATTCCAGATCAAAGACTACTTCGCGGGGTAGTACCATGATCCACCGGTTATCCTTTAATGGGTGAATGTAAATCGAAGGTAGTGCTGTTCGTATGGGGCATCGGCTCGGTTGCTCATTGGCATGTGAGAGCAACGCCATTTCACAATGCTCATCTTGACTTTCAATCTTGTACGTTGGTCCTCCTGCTTTGCAAATTACCGTTCCTTCTTCCCAGCGTCTACACTCGTCCAACCTTTTTGCAGAGATTGGTTGGTACCACACTCTAGAGCGGCTAACCAAAACATACTGGTATTGTGGCTCGAGGTAAGCATACCCCCTTTGGTATCTTGTTGGAACCGGGATGGGGTGAAATATCTGGTACTCTTCCCCCTGGATAAGAGGTACCTGAACTTCGAAAATAATCTGATCCTCGATGATTGCTGCCTTGGTCTCCAGTAACCGATATACATTGATCCAGTGTGCTCTTGAACTAGGAACTTGCAGGTTCGTGGGGATCTGCTTACTTATTTCCCATAGTTGTTTTGCAAACTGCGAAGGAGGTAACAATCGCACACTTGCTCTCCCATGATGTACATCCGAGAGTATATCTATCAGGTCTCCTTGGACATCCTTATACATCCAAATGGCCGCAGATAGCTGGAATAACACGTCCATATACTCTTCATGCACCATCACAGACTCGATTTCCTCCTGGATTACCCGATAATGCTTTTCCATTTCCTCATGCTCCTTACGGATAATGTTTCCGGTCAAATCTAATACATGCATTTGCTGTTGGAGCATGGTTTGTGTTTTTAGTACACCGGTGTTCAGGTGTTTGATTTGCTCCTGATACCTCTGAGCATCTCGTTGGCCCAACACTCCGATTATGTCCCCTGCTAAATCTCCGAGGAAATCCAAAGGAGCCCTCTTTTCCCGTCCGTGTTGTGCTTGGAGAAGCCTATTACTGTCCTCGATTTGGTCCATCAAGTAAGCTATCGGACTTAACAACGCCTCGCAATGTCTAACGTACCTGGTCGCATTGGCGTTTTCTGCACATGTCGCTCGGAGATGTTCTTGCGTTAGTCTCATGTGCTCCCACTCCCTCCAGTAGCTCGATAAGTTATAGTACCCCACTATGGTCCAAATGTTGGTGGATAGTTTGGCCCTACCTTCCTCCGCAAAGTATATACCTGGCTCAGTCTGAAACTCTTGGAACTGCAAACCCTGATTACTCAAACTCGCTGCTGCCACCAGTATCGTCGTTAGCATCAAACACCAGTTGAAGAAACCCATTTCTAGAAATGAGACAACAAGCATAAGACCGTTGTGCTGATGAATGGCGCTAACCCAATCCCACTTTGCTGAACCATGTGCATGGAATGTGATTGGGTCAACCTCATCCTTTCCTTAACCTTACTGACTTAAGTACTATTTGACTTAACCTATGCTGACATGCTTTCTCGCGCGCGGCATGCCAGCCTTCAACTCACTACTACACTGACTATGTGACTACCGAGCCCACCGGTTCATATTCAGTCTAATGGTGAGGTAGTAACGAATTTGGATTTACCCCGACAATTGGCTCTCTGAGGCTGGAGGTACGTTTCTGCGGCCTCCTCCTTGAACTTTGCCTGAAGCATCCCCCTAAGCTCGTCCGATATGGCTTGCTTAGCTGCTTCACCCATACCTCTCACCTCGAACTCCACAAGAAGCTCGTCTTGATCTAGGTAATCTAGATTCATTATCTTATTGTCGTTGATTAAAAAAAAAAAAAAAAAATAAAAATAATAATAATAATAAAAAATTTTCTTGGCCTTAAATAAAAAAAAACCTAACTAAAAAAAAACGTATTCAAAAATAAAACAACCATGGGTAATATCCCCCTTCAATGAATAAATTCCGCCAACGGGGATAAAAATAAGGATAAGATAAAGGCTTTGAAATTGAAATTTTGATGAAATTATTTCCTTGTTCCCAATGATGCAGCGGTAGTCTTAACCTGACATACAAGGTGATCCTCGCTGCTATGGTGAACTTGGAAACAGATGACATTTATGGTACCCAATAGACCATGGCAAGTTTGTTGTCCCCTTTTCTGCAGCTGGCAGTCTTACCCTGAACTCAGCAGAGGAGCTCACCTACATGGGTGACAAAAACGTTACCATGTAAGTCAACTGATGTTGATGAGACCTTTGCAGGCCTCTAACAACAGCTGCTATTGCTGTCTATTGGGGATGATAACACGCCGGTTATCACCAAGGATTTCAACAGTGTGTGGTATAATAGTGTTTAGCTTATGTCCGAAACCTCATCAATATCCGTTCACTGATAGAAAACCGGATTGGACAGCTAAACACATTATACCCTGAACGCGCCTACAACTAGCAATGGGAGGACTGGCAACCCCATCCCGGAGGATGATAAATTTTAAATGAAACGACAAAGTGGAATTTGCGCAATAACCTAACTATACACTGCTTGTTGGAAATCCATATTTTGAATAATAAAATTTGCCACAACTCGTAATAATTTCTTATAACCATTGTGGAATCAAACCGTAGGAAAATTTAGTGACAGTCGTGCAACTTACTTTAGGATGCGGAAAAGTAGTTTTAGTATCTGAGAAATGTGCAGCTCTTAATACCCCCGGTCTTATCACTCGGCAAGGAAAGAGATGATGCACATTGTTTCAAGGAAAAACCCTTTTCACCCTTACTAACATCCGTTGCACCACTGGTTGTTGTACACGGTACAGAAAACCGTACAACTGGATTATTGTTTGAGTTCGGTTATCAACGCATGCTCCAGCCTTCCCACCACATTAGATGAATTCTTAAACTCCTATAACTACCACGAATGTTGGTTTATCCCCCGGAGTGCGGGTTGGGACATGCCACGGATAAACCATCCATTCGGGGATCTAGCATAGAAGCTCAACTATCATCAATCTCTGTCGGTACGCGTATGACCCACCACGTATTAGGTCAGGCTTGCCGCTGCCATACTCGTATCGATAGAAATTTACATCTAACAATGATAAAAACCAAGCACACCGTTCTTTAAACCGATTTAAATTTTATTTAGAAGTATTTAACAATTTTTGAACATTACCCAAAAAGTAATGTCGAATATTAATTTAGACGAGAGTGTGAGGGGATCCTCAATTGAATTTCTTAGACTTATTGTGGTATTTGTTACCAGAATTTTTGGGCCGAATTATGGCCCCGTTTGGGCGCCACTGTAACGCTACAAGTTTACCGTCTTACGACCGTATACCCTAACGCTAAAGAAATTTGTCCCCATTTCATGCACTAACCCCATGTGCGGCTTTGATTCCCGCAGCTCAGTCTTGTAGGGGATGTGGTCGTGGGTTTTTGGGGTTAGACGAAATGCGGGACCTAGATTACCGCACAATAACAAAAGAGAAAGAGAAAGATGGCCTAATATTTACCATCTAAAGGTTGAAAAAAAATGAAAAGTGGGGTCCTCGGACCCAAAACTGGCGGGTCCTACATATTTCAAGCGGATGTTTTACCCATGGTTGTTAATTCTGGTTTCTTAGGGTAACATAATTACCCTAAGAAATACGCACCAAAAAAAATATTAATAGAGAAGCTTAACGATTAGTGGTTTAATGGCGTGGAGGAGGTCCTCAGCAGAAAGAGGGTGTCCCGCCTATGGGCAGGGTTACTTTCGATGCCCTCGCTCCTAGCAAGACTCAGCTTTGCTAGAAGCAACTAAGGAACCTCGCCACGATTAGAATGGTTAGTATCTCTACTGCACTAAAATCATACTTACCAAAAAAAAAAGAAAATTTAGTCTGCAAAGCACTAGACTAAAAACTCGCACTTTTAATTTACCTCCCGGATCAGTCTTTCAATGTATGTATTTCACTAACGTTTATTTTTATTTTTAAATTAATGAACAAAAATTTTCTTTGGTGTCAAACATAAATCAAACTTGCAACACTCCCACAAAACGAATTTTTCGGATATTTCACATTTATTGGCACTTGATTTGATTACATTCCCCGATTACATCAATTTATTTATGTAACTTAATGAACACTGTATAGTATCACGAGATAATAAACACATCCAATTTTCTTAATTAAATTTATTTCAGATTAATTTATACTTTTTTTTAAAATTATTATTGTATTTCACTAAATTTTACACATGTTAACAAACGCATTTTATTTTAGATATCAGGAAATTACCCAAAAAGAAACTGAACTTTCTACCTCTTCTAAACACAGCTGCACGGCTGACTGTCTAGCACGCAACTCCCCCTTCTTTCTTTCCGTTGTACATTTTATACCAAAAATTGAAAACAAATTATTGTACATTCATCAAAATGTACGAACGCAAAAACGTACAACAACGTGACATTGATTTTCGCTTACTCAATGCACGCGCAAAAATTTATTTACATCAACAAAAAATCAATCGATCGAAAGGTGCAATTGTAGGTATTTTCAATAGCAGAGTTTTTTTTCATGCCATTTACCTCAAGACATATCGATGCAAAAATAAATTGATAATGTTGCATTATATATTATTATGGTTTACGTTTATTCACCTACTGCATGGATATATACAGTAATCTGAGTAACATAAGCAACCAATAACAATGCGAAATACGGCATGGTAATTTCTTTTGGTAGAATTTGAGGTATCACCTCGAAGGTTATGCCGTATGTTAAAATTTGATGTTTGGGTTGATAACGGAACTGAATAAAATTCCGTTACAGAACGGCAATATAAAATGTCCAACAAGACAAAACTAACGTACCTTTCGCTTAGTAAAAACTATTGTTGATTGATGTTGTGGCCAACGTCCGACCCTCCCATACCACGAATACAAGCTGTACAACATTTTCATATCTACCTCCATACCCTTGATATCGTATTGTGTTCCCAGTTCACCCAGCTAAGAAGAAAACGTCAAGTGTTGTGTTTTTGTGTATAAACTACAAATTCTCACAATCTCAAACCATGGTCGTCAGCCCGTCTGCAACATAACAAAAAAATAAAAAAGTTTGTTTCGGACACAAATCATTCCAAAAATACTTACATACAAAGCACTAGCAAAAATCTTGAAAGCTCCAACGAAAAAGTTTCACAAAAAAAAACGCCACATCCGCCCAACCAACATAAAATCAACAGGAACCATTCCCTTTCCAAATCGAATCCAGAACATTCCCTCACCTACGAGGCTTTTTGCAAATCCTGCATCCTCCAAAACATTTATAAACACCGACCAAATGGCATAGTGGTTAAAGCTTTGGCGTTTGGATCGGGAGGTACCGGGTTCGAATCCCGATAGGGGCAGGATGCAAAGGGAACTTTCATCATCAAATTACTATTTGTGATGAGAAGGAACACATCTATGACCCCCTGTCGGAGTGCAGAACTCATGGGCCGACCCATCTTCCATACCAGTATAGGCTGGCATGGAGCTATGCAATGTGCAGATGATAACAAATCGGACCTATATCCGTACGTCCTCGATTTGGCAGAGGTAAGGACGTAAATAAGCGAAGTGCGAAAGAGTTAGGAGTGCTTCGGCCCCAGAAAAGATTGCAAAGAATAAAAACAAAAACAAAAAAAAAAACATTTATAAACAAGAACAAGCTCCCACAAACCACGGTTTCTATCAAAATTAATCATTCGCGGAAAATCATCAGGACCAGCGTTGCTACAACTTCACTTCTGTTATTTGTGATATATAATTCCACGGGAAAACTTAATTATGGATTACCATTTGTACGGCACTCACAACATCAACCTAGAATCGATCCATTCCTAACCGACACCCTCGCAACTGATACACCAAAATACTGCGAAAAAGCTCCACTGGAAGTTGCCACTTCCCCCAACCTAATAAAAACCTCCAAGTATGAAGTTCTATCCTGATCAGTCAACCCACCTGGGACGCAGACGCAGGGTGGCTGAACTATGGCGAACAACAGTTTATTACCAAAATCATCACTTCCACGTAAATTTTTGAAAACGATCTTGACCACCCCTATTACACATCCCATCCATAATCCTTCCGCTCTCAAACGATTCCCTCACAGACGCTACCTTCCAAATAATTGAAAAAACATTAATTAGATAAGATAACCTGCCACATCCGGGACCGACGTCCGCCAAAACCCATTTTGAACTAAAACTAACTTAAAACTAATCCAATAATAGACCACAATACAAATTTTTGGGATTAATTATGAAAATAAAACGTTAATTTAAGAGTACCCCAATTTAGGAATTTTGGTCTGGGCACTCTACACACAAGTGTAACGCTTCAAGTTTACCGTCTTACGACCGTATACCCTAACGCTAAAGAAATTTGTCCCCATTTCATGCACTAACCCCATGTGCGGCTTTGATTCCCGCAGCTCAGTCTTGTAGGGGATGTGGTCGTGGGTTTTTGGGGTTAGACGAAATGCGGGACCTAGATTACCGCACAATAACAAAAGAGAAAGAGAAAGATGGCCTAATATTTACCATCTAAAGGTTGAAAAAAAATGAAAAGTGGGGTCCTCGGACCCAAAACTGGCGGGTCCTACATATTTCAAGCGGATGTTTTACCCATGGTTGTTAATTCTGGTTTCTTAGGGTAACATAATTACCCTAAGAAATACGCACCAAAAAAAATATTAATAGAGAAGCTTAACGATTAGTGGTTTAATGGCGTGGAGGAGGTCCTCAGCAGAAAGAGGGTGTCCCGCCTATGGGCAGGGTTACTTTCGATGCCCTCGCTCCTAGCAAGACTCAGCTTTGCTAGAAGCAACTAAGGAACCTCGCCACGATTAGAATGGTTAGTATCTCTACTGCACTAAAATCATACTTACCAAAAAAAAAGAAAATTTAGTCTGCAAAGCACTAGACTAAAAAACTCGCACTTTTAATTTACCTCCCGGATCAGTCTTTCAATGTATGTATTTCACTAACGTTTATTTTTATTTTTAAATTAATGAACAAAAATTTTCTTTGGTGTCAAACATAAATCAAACTTGCAACACTCCCACAAAACGAATTTTTCGGATATTTCACATTTATTGGCACTTGATTTGATTACATTCCCCGATTACATCAATTTATTTATGTAACTTAATGAACACTGTATAGTATCACGAGATAATAAACACATCCAATTTTCTTAATTAAATTTATTTCAGATTAATTTATACTTTTTTTTAAAATTATTATTGTATTTCACTAAATTTTACACATGTTAACAAACGCATTTTATTTTAGATATCAGGAAATTACCCAAAAAGAAACTGAACTTTCTACCTCTTCTAAACACAGCTGCACGGCTGACTGTCTAGCACGCAACTCCCCCTTTCTTTCTTTCCGTTGTACATTTTATACCAAAAATTGAAAACAAATTATTGTACATTCATCAAAATGTACGAACGCAAAAACGTACAACAACGTGACATTGATTTTCGCTTACTCAATGCACGCGCAAAAATTTATTTACATCAACAAAAAATCAATCGATCGAAAGGTGCAATTGTAGGTATTTTCAATAGCAGAGTTTTTTTTTCATGCCATTTACCTCAAGACATATCGATGCAAAAATAAATTGATAATGTTGCATTATATATTATTATGGTTTACGTTTATTCACCTACTGCATGGATATATACAGTAATCTGAGTAACATAAGCAACCAATAACAATGCGAAATACGGCATGGTAATTTCTTTTGGTAGAATTTGAGGTATCACCTCGAAGGTTATGCCGTATGTTAAAATTTGATGTTTGGGTTGATAACGGAACTGAATAAAATTCCGTTACAGCGTGGGGAAAACCCAAACCCTGAGATGAAAAGGGATCTCATGCCCTAATGAAAGGAGGACAGGAGTAGAAATTCAGTTTCCTTACATCCCACGTGGGGAACTCCCACACCCTGAGCTAGTCTCAGTGCCGGGCTGTCTAAATTAAACACCTAACCTATATCTAAATATCTAAATTATAACTATGGGCTACTAATTATTACTACCAATAAGCATTAAATGTCTAATCCTACGTCCTATCCTTGTTATCAGATCAGGTTTCCCTGCGCCCCCTCAGCCTGGTTTCCGCCTTCCCGTGGTGTTGGCCGTTGCCTTATTGGTCCCCGTTGTCTCCACGGTCTATTCCAGAGTTTGCATCCCAAGAGTAACAGAATTAAGGTTAGTACCAAAGCTGCCCCAGTGCCCGTATAGTTCCCAATGTGATGCCAATTGACTTGGGACCACGGTTCCTCTCTTTTTAGTTCTTGGATGGTTTGCTGTAGTTCGGACACCTCGACCTCTAACGCATTGGCGGGGAATGTTAATGTACGCCTCTCTGTTTTCTGCGTGAGGTTGAATCTTGGAACAACATCAGCACGGATTACTGTTTTGTAAGTAGTCGTGGCCTTAATGACCACCGAGGCCCCCCTCAAACTACAGCCAGGGTCTAGTGATAGAATTCCGCTCCCGTTCATAGCCACTGCCTGAGATTGTTCCTGGCATTCCAGATCAAAGACTACTTCGCGGGGTAGTACCATGATCCACCGGTTATCCTTTAATGGGTGAATGTAAATCGAAGGTAGTGCTGTTCGTATGGGGCATCGGCTCGGTTGCTCATTGGCATGTGAGAGCAACGCCATTTCACAATGCTCATCTTGACTTTCAATCTTGTACGTTGGTCCTCCTGCTTTGCAAATTACCGTTCCTTCTTCCCAGCGTCTACACTCGTCCAACCTTTTTGCAGAGATTGGTTGGTACCACACTCTAGAGCGGCTAACCAAAACATACTGGTATTGTGGCTCGAGGTAAGCATACCCCCCTTGGTATCTTGTTGGAACCGGGATGGGGTGAAATATCTGGTATTCTTCCCCCTGGATAAGAGGTACCTGAACTTCGAAAATAATCTGATCCTCGATGATTGCTGCCTTGGTCTCCAGTAACCGATATACATTGATCCAGTGTGCTCTTGAACTAGGAACTTGCAGGTTCGTGGGGATCTGCTTACTTATTTCCCATAGTTGTTTTGCAAACTGCGAAGGAGGTAACAGTCGCACACTTGCTCTCCCATGATGTACATCCGAGAGTATATCTATCAGGTCTCCTTGGACATCCTTATACATCCAAATGGCCGCAGATAGCTGGAATAACACGTCCATATACTCTTCATGCACCATCACAGACTCGATTTCCTCCTGGATTACCCGATAATGCTTTTCCATTTCCTCATGCTCCTTACGGATAATGTTTCCGGTCAAATCTAATACATGCATTTGCTGTTGGAGCATGGTTTGTGTTTTTAGTACACCGGTGTTCAGGTGTTTGATTTGCTCCTGATACCTCTGAGCATCTCGTTGGCCCAACACTCCGATTATGTCCCCTGCTAAATCTCCGAGGAAATCCAAAGGAGCCCTCTTTTCCCGTCCGTGTTGTGCTTGGAGAAGCCTATTACTGTCCTCGATTTGGTCCATCAAGTAAGCTATCGGACTTAACAACGCCTCGCAATGTCTAACGTACCTGGTCGCATTGGCGTTTTCTGCACATGTCGCTCGGAGATGTTCTTGCGTTAGTCTCATGTGCTCCCACTCCCTCCAGTAGCTCGATAAGTTATAGTACCCCACTATGGTCCAAATGTTGGTGGATAGTTTGGCCCTACCTTCCTCCGCAAAGTATATACCTGGCTCAGTCTGAAACTCTTGGAACTGCAAACCCTGATTACTCAAACTCGCTGCTGCCACCAGTATCGTCGTTAGCATCAAACACCAATTGAAAATACCCATTTCTAGACATGAGATAACAAGCATAAGACCGTTGTGCTGATGAATGGCGCTAACCCAATCCCACTTTGCTGAACCATGTGCATGGAATGTGATTGGGTCAACCTCATCCTTTCCTTAACCTTACTGACTTAAGTACTATTTGACTTAACCTATGCTGACATGCTTTCTCGCGCGCGGCATGCCAGCCTTCAACTCACTACTACACTGACTATGTGACTACCGTGCCCACCGGTTCATATTCAGTCTAATGGTGAGGTAGTAACGAATTTGGATTTACCCCGACAATCGGCTCTCTGAGGCTGGAGGTACGTTTCTGCGGCCTCCTCCTTGAACTTTGCCTGAAGCATCCCCCTAAGCTCGTCTGATATGGCTTGCTTAGCTGCATCACCCATACCTCTCACCTCGAACTCCACAAGAAGCTCGTCTTGATCTAGGTAATCTAGATTCATTATCTTATTGTCGTTGATTAAAAAAAAAAAAAAAAAATAAAAATAATAATAATAATAAAAAATTTTCTTGGCCTTAAATAAAAAAAAACCTAACTAAAAAAAAACGTATTCAAAAATAAAACAACCATGGGTAATATCCCCCTTCAATGAATAAATTCCGCCAACGGGGATAAAAATAAGGATAAGATAAAGGCTTTGAAATTGAAATTTTGATGAAATTATTTCCTTGTTCCCAATGATGCAGCGGTAGTCTTAACCTGACATACAAGGTGATCCTCGCTGCTATGGTGAACTTGGAAACAGATGACATTTATGGTACCCAATAGACCATGGCAAGTTTGTTGTCCCCTTTTCTGCAGCTGGCAGTCTTACCCTGAACTCAGCAGAGGAGCTCAGCTACATGGGTGACAAAAACGTTACCATGTAAGTCAACTGATGTTGATGAGACCTTTGCAGGCCTCTAACAACAGCTGCTATTGCTGTCTATTGGGGATGATAACACGCCGGTTATCACCAAGGATTTCAACAGTGTGTGGTATAATAGTGTTTAGCTTATGTCCGAAACCTCATCAATATCCGTTCACTGATAGAAAACCGGATTGGACAGCTAAACACATTATACCCTGAACGCGCCTACAACTAGCAATGGGAGGACTGGCAACCCCATCCCGGAGGATGATAAATTTTAAATGAAACGACAAAGTGGAATTTGCGCAATAACCTAACTATACACTGCTTGTTGGAAATCCATATTTTGAATAATAAAATTTGCCACAACTCGTAATAATTTCTTATAACCATTGTGGAATCAAACCGTAGGAAAATTTAGTGACAGTCGTGCAACTTACTTTAGGATGCGGAAAAGTAGTTTTAGTATCTGAGAAATGTGCAGCTCTTAATACCCCCGGTCTTATCACTCGGCAAGGAAAGAGATGATGCACATTGTTTCAAGGAAAAACCCTTTTCACCCTTACTAACATCCGTTGCACCACTGGTTGTTGTACACGGTACAGAAAACCGTACAACTGGATTATTGTTTGAGTTCGGTTATCAACGCATGCTCCAGCCTTCCCACCACATTAGATGAATTCTTAAACTCCTATAACTACCACGAATGTTGGTTTATCCCCCGGAGTGCGGGTTGGGACATGCCACGGATAAACCATCCATTCGGGGATCTAGCATAGAAGCTCAACTATCATCAATCTCTGTCGGTACGCGTATGACCCACCACGTATTAGGTCAGGCTTGCCGCTGCCATACTCGTATCGATAGAAATTTACATCTAACAATGATAAAAACCAAGCACACTGTTTTTAAACCGATTTCAATTTTACTTAGAAGTATTTAACAATTTTTGAACATTACCCAAAAAGTAATGTCGAATATTAATTTAGACGAGAGTGTGAGGGGATCCTCAATTGAATTTCTTAGACTTATTGTGGTATTTGTTACCAGAATTTTTGGGCCGAATTATGGCCCCGTTTGGGCGCCACTGTAACGCTACTGTAACGCTTCAAGTTTACCGTCTTACGACCGTATACCCTAACGCTAAAGAAATTTGTCCCCATTTCATGCACTAACCCCATGTGCGGCTTTGATTCCCGCAGCTCAGTCTTGTAGGGGATGTGGTCGTGGGTTTTTGGGGTTAGACGAAATGCGGGACCTAGATTACCGCACAATAACAAAAGAGAAAGAGAAAGATGGCCTAATATTTACCATCTAAAGGTTGAAAAAAAATGAAAAGTGGGGTCCTCGGACCCAAAACTGGCGGGTCCTACATATTTCAAGCGGATGTTTTACCCATGGTTGTTAATTCTGGTTTCTTAGGGTAACATAATTACCCTAAGAAATACGCACCAAAAAAAATATTAATAGAGAAGCTTAACGATTAGTGGTTTAATGGCGTGGAGGAGGTCCTCAGCAGAAAGAGGGTGTCCCGCCTATGGGCAGGGTTACTTTCGATGCCCTCGCTCCTAGCAAGACTCAGCTTTGCTAGAAGCAACTAAGGAACCTCGCCACGATTAGAATGGTTAGTATCTCTACTGCACTAAAATCATACTTACCAAAAAAAAAGAAAATTTAGTCTGCAAAGCACTAGACTAAAAAACTCGCACTTTTAATTTACCTCCCGGATCAGTCTTTCAATGTATGTATTTCACTAACGTTTATTTTTATTTTTAAATTAATGAACAAAAATTTTCTTTGGTGTCAAACATAAATCAAACTTGCAACACTCCCACAAAACGAATTTTTCGGATATTTCACATTTATTGGCACTTGATTTGATTACATTCCCCGATTACATCAATTTATTTATGTAACTTAATGAACACTGTATAGTATCACGAGATAATAAACACATCCAATTTTCTTAATTAAATTTATTTCAGATTAATTTATACTTTTTTTTAAAATTATTATTGTATTTCACTAAATTTTACACATGTTAACAAACGCATTTTATTTTAGATATCAGGAAATTACCCAAAAAGAAACTGAACTTTCTACCTCTTCTAAACACAGCTGCACGGCTGACTGTCTAGCACGCAACTCCCCCTTTCTTTCTTTCCGTTGTACATTTTATACCAAAAATTGAAAACAAATTATTGTACATTCATCAAAATGTACGAACGCAAAAACGTACAACAACGTGACATTGATTTTCGCTTACTCAATGCACGCGCAAAAATTTATTTACATCAACAAAAAATCAATCGATCGAAAGGTGCAATTGTAGGTATTTTCAATAGCAGAGTTTTTTTTTCATGCCATTTACCTCAAGACATATCGATGCAAAAATAAATTGATAATGTTGCATTATATATTATTATGGTTTACGTTTATTCACCTACTGCATGGATATATACAGTAATCTGAGTAACATAAGCAACCAATAACAATGCGAAATACGGCATGGTAATTTCTTTTGGTAGAATTTGAGGTATCACCTCGAAGGTTATGCCGTATGTTAAAATTTGATGTTTGGGTTGATAACGGAACTGAATAAAATTCCGTTACACAAGTACATGGTACGGAACAGGACTGATTAAAACAATGCATCGCAAAACAGTGCATAGCTAGTACACTAACTGACGAAATTTATATTGAAATATTTTCCGCAACGATTAAGTGAAGGAAAACTTAAAGTCAATCTTCAATCAAAATTATGTTTTAATTACTTTAACTGGAAGCAAATCTCTACTTGATACTATGCTAATAATCCATTATTGTACAATGTAATATAATCATGTCCTGTCTTAATCCGTCCTGTTCCGCATCATGTACTCTTCTGTGATACCCTGTTTTATTAAATGTGTCCTAGTGACCTGTTTCGTTTTCCTACAGCTGGATAAACAGCGTATTTCACTTTTTGTATCATGACAACACTGACTGGAATGGTTCTGTTCGCCAAACCCAAACTCATCGTGCATTACATCCGTAAAATGGTCGTCATAATCGTCCATCAGAGCAGGTAATTCGATTAACTTAGATCGTTTTCGCACCACGTATACTCTAAATGATGATACGCATCCAGTAAGACGTCAAACAGTGCGTACCGAACAAGCGATAGACGCTGTACAGCATTGAGGAAGACCCAAATCAATCAAGTCGTTCTCATCAACTGGAGATGTGTCCATCCACTTTATGGAAGATTTTATCTAAGGATCTTGGTTTACGTGCAAATACATAATTCAACTTGTGCAGGATTAACGCCATCCGACTCGAATTCGGCCACTGGGCTGAAGCACAAATTGATATTGATGTTAATTTTACACACAAAATTATGTTTAGCGATGAAGCTCACTTTTGGTTGAATGGGTACGTTAATAAACAGAATTGTCATTTGGAGTGAAGACAAGCCTTTGCCTAAACACCATTACATCCAGAGAAAATCACTGTTTAGTGCGATTTATGGGCCGGCGGAATCATTGGTCCAATGTCTTCAAAAACGATGATGGGGGTCATGTTACTGTCAACGGTGAACGGTATAGAGACATGATTTCTAACTTTTTTGTACCCCAATTGGCTGGCAAAAATCTTGTGATATGCGGTTCCAACAGAACGGTGCCACAATTAATTACAATTATACAATTAATTTACTCAAAGAAACATTTATTGAAAGACTAATTTCACGTAATGGTGCTGTTAATAGGCCACCGATATGTTACGACACTAGTCTACGCCGATAAACCAGAGACGATTGAACACTTGGAACACAATATTCGGCGAGTTATTAGCGAGAAACGGCCGCAATTTCTGAGAAGAGTAATTGAAAATTGAACCTACATATTACGCCAAGTACACGCCAGCCGCGGCGACCTCATGGCCAAAATCATCCATTAAAGCTAGTTTCACTGATATTCAAAATGTTTTTCTTTGTTCTATTTAATTTAAAATTGTGAATCTCTAAAATAACACCCTTTATTATATACATTACTGTTTTAATTATGAACAATTATTGCAGTCTCGCTTTTTCACCAAAATTGTATGCAAGACATAATAAAAATGGCTGTTAATGACTTTCAGCACGATAGCAAAAATATACATTAACCATATATAATTAACGGTTTCTAATCAAATTTATTGATTTATGTCATATAGCGACATCTATTAATTTACGAATACACTATAACAAAAAAGAAAGCACAAGAGTCCAAGTTATAAATTCAATACTCACCTACAGATACCACTAGTATAATATTTCGTTTTGACAAAAAAATTTGCTAACCTATAATTTTGTTACAAAACACATTACTAAATAGCTTTTAGTTTATAAATTTTTAATAAATACTTAAATAACACAATAAAATGTTTTGCATTCGTGTGCTAGCAAATCAAACCCGATCAAAATTAAGATGTTTACCAATTTCAACAATCATGCCATCACAAAACTATTCGGCCGAACCACAGTTGTCAATTCCGGTGCCGGAGGGACAAGAAAAACCACCAAATCCAAAATTACAAAGTATTGTCAATGAAATTGCCACCTTAAATCTAATAGAGGTATCCGAATTGACAGGATTGCTAAAGAAAAAGTTAAATATTCCCGATCAAGTATTTATACCACAAGGTGGATTCGCGGGTGGTGCAGCATCATCCGCAACAGCAGAAGATGAGGAGGATGCGGCACCTAAAAAAGTTCAGACAGCGTTTAAAGTAAAACTTATGAAATTCGATGATAAACAAAAGGTTGCGCTAATCAAAGAAGTGAAGAACTTAATGGAGGGTATGAATTTGGTACAAGCAAAAAAATTCGTTGAAAGTGCACCGACAATTGTGAAGGAGGATATTCCAAAGGATGAGGCCGAAAAATTAAAAGAAGCATTAACTAAAGTTGGCGCTGTTATTGAGATAGAATAAAGTTATATAGTTTAAATGTAATTGGATTAATAAATGATTTGAATTAGTCGGAATGTAATTGAACTGGACTTTTACTTCCTAATATTGCTTCTTGAATGAGGTTTTAATGTATTTTTAATTTAATTCGCATGTCGTTTCGATATTGCTTTCCATTGCATCTCGCTGATAATGGATTAATTTGATTCTTCTACTAACTTTAAATAAAGTTCCTTTTCCGTCATTAATTACTTCAAACAAATTTTATTAATTATTTCATTTATTTATAAGAAATCATAAAGACCAAAATTAAACTAACCTAATTCATTTATGCAATACAAAAATTATACTTTATTTTCCGGTGTAATAAAATCTACTGACGCAGTTCCGATTCCATTTATCGATTCCAATGAATTATTGGGCATTAGTATTTTTGATATATTGCCGAGGAAATCCTTTTGGTCTCGAAGACCGCACATGTAACTCTGCAACGAATCGTTATACGGCTTAAGAAGAATTTGCTTAATTAACAGTTTTAAATCAATCAGATAAGCAACACTATTTCCCAAAGACTGCTTATGCTCCTGTGTTAACGGCCGCTCATGCCAATTTAAATTCTATGGAAGAAATACAACTCTTTAATTATATGCAAAAGGTTTTACTTTAGAAAAATTACCTTAGATGTTATCAATACGTTTGGGGGTAAATTATAATATTTCTCAATGCACTCAATTATTCCTATCTTAGTAGGTGTATTACAAACGCTGGCATGAAATATCATCGTATCGAATATTCTTTGCAATTGTATTCCGTGACAATTTTTAAGGTTATCAGCCATCCCTTGGCAATCATGCACCACTTTTACGATTTCATTTGATTCTAAAATCTCTTTTAATTCTTTTGGTATAATACCGCCAAATGTTAATATATCGTATACATAAATATTCACGTTATTCGATATTGCGATGAGTGAAATCCTGGATAAGCGGCCATGTATGAGACCTTCAATTGACACACCGAGTTTTTTCGATGCGCTTATTATTTTCACCGAATTATAGTATCGGACGTCGATTTGTCCTATAACCTGTATTCCATTTATTAAATTGGTTATTTGGTCCAATTTGTTCTGCGATACATTGAGCGTTGGCTTTGGATCGCTGGAATTTGACGGAGATCCGGATCGGACGAAGGTATCAAGCTCAGGAACGTTTAAGTCCGAGCCTTGAAATACTCGAATAGATTTTATATCGTTTCTAAAAAAATTTTGAACTCCACGTGCCACGTAACCGGGATTATCGAAACGATAGTAATTTGTCAGCTTAAGCCGCGTGCGACTTTCGTTAATTTTTACCAGCTCACCGACAACACAGTGATCCCTTAATTCTATTATTAATTTGTCTTTTACCTTAAAATCGCCGTCCATCTCTCTTATACACGTTTAATAAAATAATAAATAAAAAAAAATACTATTTACGATTTAATCTTCCTTCTCGTTTGATGTACGCGCGGGAGACGTTTGATCCGTGTGATCGAAATATGCTCGATACAGGTACAAACCTAATGCAATATGTAATGCTACTACAGCTACCACAGCTGAGTAAATATTGCTTTGCATAGACGATAGATTTAGGAAATTATCGAAAATTACACTTTTGCTACCAAAAAACGAGACTATAGGTAAAAATATGATAAGAAAGCAGTAGAAGAATACCGTGGAGAAAGTTTTAAAATCAGAAATGCCCTACAAAAAAATGTAAACAAAACACATCAGTTACTGTAAAACGCAAATATAATCGAATAATTGACTTACCTTTACTGGTTTTGTTTGTGTTTTAATTGTTTTTGCTTTAGACATTTTATATTTTATGTAAATTTATATTAAATTGTAACTATTGGTCCGGTCTAACCACCAATTTTACTTTTTGACTACAAATTTTTTGACATATCACGTGAATTAAAATGCAACAAAAGCTTTAAGTGACATCTGGAAACTGGTAAAATAAGCATAAACTGCTGGAAAAATGGAAATTTTTTGTAGCACTTTTATGCACAGTGCCAACAGCCCTTGACAATGACAAATTAACAGGTAAGCGGTGCCGAAACGTGTTTTTATTAATTAGTGTATGTATTCATTATGTATAAATTAGTTATTATTACGAAAATACATAAAAATAAAATAGTTAATTTTCTACTGAGGCTCCGGCGAGAGTCGAACTCGCGATCTCCTGTTTACTAGACAGGCGCTTTAACCAACTAAGCCACGGCGCCGATTTTAAAAGTTGGTATATAGTTATTCAAAAACCCTTTAAATCAATTTAAAGAAACCATATCAAATCCCACTTTATTCTTGTTTTGTTATAAACAAAAATGTAATTCTTCATTTGTATATCTGATAACTTGATAAGAAATCAATTGTTTTATAAAGCATAACGTGACCGATTAACATATTTTTGAACTATAAATAAACAAAATATTCCCATGCCGGGAATCGAACCCGGGCCTTCTGGGTGAAAGCCAGATATCCTAGCCACTAGACAACATGGGATATGAAATTCACATTATTATTGTTTAATTAAAATCAAACAACAACAATGTACAATAGTTCACTATCTAAAAAATATTAATTTATGAGGCACTTATTGAATATTAGTTTAGAAAAATTTCCACAAATAAAATATATTATTCTGTACAAAAAATGTTTATAGCAGAGCGTAGTTTCGATCTACGGACCTCTGGGTTATGGGCCCAGCACGCTTCCACTGCGCCACTCTGCTCGTTAAACTAAATTTGTTTACTGTTATTGTTATAACACATGGCTATAACATGAAATCAATAATTCTGTATTTATTCTCCCATTTAATCCTGCCATGAGCGTAATGTGACTAGTATATGATGCTGAAAGAAATCAATGTTGAAGATGAATCTTCTTTTTGAGTTGCCCAAAGTGCTGCTTGGAAAAAGCCTATTTATGTGAAAATCAACGGACGCATTGAAAGAGTTGATTTATGTAAAATTAGCATGCTTGCGGAGGATATTGCACATTTTCTTGTTAATCGGCTAGCTTTTATTTTATCATTTTTAACGCTACTCTGTGCTTTCTTCAATAACCACTGAACTACAAAACTTTTGTTGCTTCTGTCTAAATGCCAATCTCCTCCTTATAACTAGATAGAACGAAGCCTCCTCCCTTTCAGGGCGTCAGCACAGATTTACATTTTGCGGTGACTTTATTATTGCATAATTGCCAAGAGATGTTATTATCTAATAACGTATCGTTATTTAACAAGTATCTGAAATATTTTCATTACATGAGTTCCTACCTACATGTGCAACATGTAACTAACGCAAAATGAGTATTGGAAATCTGTATAGTATCACTGGACCAGCAAACATTCCGATGATTATATAACTGCTGCAACAGTATATAGCCATACTGTTACGTAATTTCTTCTTCGAATTAGACCAGCCTTATACTGAATGCGAGTTTACACATTTTTTTCAGGAAGGAAAGGCAGGAAAATTTTCAGCAAATAACACCAAATCAAAGCAGATCATTTTGAAAACAAATTCTCCTCCGAAATAAATCAATAGTATTCTGCTGAATAACCAAAATTGAAAAAGTGACGAAACAAAAAGTTCGAAAATAAACGTGTTCAAGGAAAGCTTTTTATAGAGAGCCTTGCGAGAGATTATACTAATTATTATGAACCGACCATAGAGCAATACGCGTAAAAAAACAAATAAATTATAGTACGTTAAGTATAGTCGAGTGTTCGCGGTTATTAAAATGGTAGCAGCGATAATAAAGCATTAGTGCGGATCGAGAAATTGTGCATTCCGTTGAAAATTGGTGCGTAAGAAGAAATAGTTAAAATAGCTAATTTCGGTTATTCGTCGCGAAGTGGTGAAAGTTCTAAGATAAACAACCTCGGTTTAACAGCCGATAGAGAAAAAACTGACTGAAATTTCAGAACTAAATAGTTATCCAGCCACACAATCAAATAGTGTATACATGAACGCAATCGAAACATTCGACTGCAAACGACGCGGAAAGCGAGCTAGCGAGCATTTGGCAAACGTTGCAACTCATGTGGTACAAAAGTACACGTTGAAGCTATGTGCAAAAATGCGAAAAAATCACACAAGAAGGACAATAACGAGGAAAACAAAAATAAAACGTCGAAAAACTATATACGGTTTCCGAACCCAGTGACGATTCCAGCGACGATTCAAGCAACGAAGAATCGCGTAATTAGAAAATAATACAAATACAAATTATCACTTACAATCACTTTGCAAAATACAAATTATCAGTTGGATTAAAATAAAACAAGTGAATGTGGCATCTTCAAACGAAAAATGGTGTGCAACTGTTGATATTGGCGGTAGCCAACTAAAGCTACAACTGGATACAGGTGCTGAACGCAATGTATTATCAGCAAAAACAGAAAATCAATTAAATCGAAATGTAATGGCCGAAAAATCATCAAAAAACCGGTTAAATCGGTTACAATAACGAAACATTACAAGTGATTGCCAATGTCGAAAGTTTGGTGTAAATCAAAATACAAAAAGTGCTTTGTAATCTTCAAAATTGTATGTGATAATTTCAGCCTATATTGACGCAATTGAGCGAGAAAATGGGTTTTATCGCAAGGGTCGACAAAGTAGGAGATGAAATCGATAAACTGGGTAAATGGGCAATACTTTCGAGTACGGCATTGACAACTTAAAATTTAAAATAATGCAGCTGCGCAGAATATCATATGCATTAAGTCAAAATACAAAACACGAGCTAGAGAGAATGGTGAAAATGAGTTTGATTGATTTCCGAACCAACACCAACTGTCAGTCCAAAGCACGTAGTAATCAAAGTGGATACGAAGCTACGATTTTCTATGGAGCCTACCGTACAAAATAAAAACGTCAAACGACGCCACTATCCATTGAAGATAGTTGAAGAAATAGTGGCAACCACTGCTGTTAGTAATTATTTTACGAAGTTGGACTGCCAAAAATGTGTTTGGCAGATTAAAGTGTCAGAGAGAACGTCAAAATATTTGACTATGGCTACGCCGTGAGGCCGATATAGATGCGTCTGCCATTCGGTATTTCATCAGCACCAGAAGTATTTTCTGAGTAATGAATCGCACACTCCAAGGAGTATATACAATTGTGAAGAAGCTATATGGATGACATATTCATGCGCCTACGAAAGAACAACTACGGAAAAGGACGAAAGCTGCGCTCATGTGAAACAGAGACAACATGTGAATTCAACAAAACATGGTTGAAGGGATACAAAGCTCACAACGACAAAGTTGAAAACATCATCCAGATGAAATTGTCGTTCAGTATTAAAGAACTCCAAAGTGTCCTTGGTTGAGTGAATTTAGTTCATTTCCAATATATCTGCGTTAACTGATCCGTTGTGCTGTTTATTAAACAAGGAAACTGAGTGGAAATTATGAACAACAAGAATCATAACCACAAATTATATGAAAACAGCATTGGCCATACGATTTGGATATACCAAATTTCATCAATACGATTAGGGAAGGAACTAGTGACAGAAAAGATCTCAAACCACTGGAGACCATATTCAAAAATCCAATTGAAAACGCATCGCTGAGATTACAACGAATATTGTTCGATATAGTAGAGTATGCCCCAAAGGTACGGTACATTAAAGGCATTAACACGTTTACTGGCACTATAGGAAAACAAATGTATTAGAAAAATGCGACTCAATAAATAACGGTTAAATGTAATTGTTCCTCCTAAATAAAACTTACAATGGGGCATCCGCGAGGGTAATCCGGTGGGTCACACAGCAGTAAACGAGTTAACATTCCCATCTCTGACGCATTAAGCGACTGTGTAACCAACGATTTGAAAAGGGAGAATGCATAATACTATCAATTGGCGTTCAGCTGAAATAATGATTTATATTAGCTACTTCCACTGCCAATGAGCTAAAGCTTCTAAAACTAGTAATTATGCGTTGGCGGCCGGATGATGAAACCGCATATATTACTCAAAAGCTGTGAGAAAATATGATAAACCATTCAAACAGGAAATAAATTTTGAAGATGGATTGCTATTTAAAGGTAACAAAATAATAGTTCCTGAATGTGAAATTCAAAATATGATAAAATAAACACACAGCGTACACTTTGGAATGACAAACTCATTTTTCAACGAGCTCGTCAAACATTTTATAGGTATGGCCAAATAAACGACATTAAAAATTATAGAATGATTACAGTACAGTATGTCAAGAGACACAAAAATTGAATAAGAGCGAACCAATGCTAATGAGTCAAGTACCAGATTACTTTTCAGTAAGTCAACAGTATTGCCGGACAATTTTACAGTTCTTGGGGAAGATTACGGTTAATACATGACCATTACTCGGGCTTTATGGGTTTTAGAAAACTTTAATTATCTACATCAACTGAAGTGATTTTGTTATTGCGCCAGTGGTTTGCGGTACATGTAATACCACAAATCTTTGAATCAGACTGTGGACCACAATATTAACGTTTCCATTACGGTTTTCTGAAATCACATGTGAGATAATCTCTATTGACAACAAGAAAAAACACCCAGAGGACAATATTATGTCTATTATTATGAATTGCGGTACAAACTTCTCCCTTATACTCCAGGTTATCGCTGAAACAAACATCAGATTTTCACAATTTGTGAAATCCTATTTTTGGAAGTCCCAAACAGTTTGTAAAGCATATAAAATGTACCGAGTGAAAATAGGATATAGTAACGAAAATAAATCGGATTTTGAAAACAAAAATCACTTCAAGGTGAGTATTTAACAAATGGCCCTGTAAATTGGGATTTCTCATCAACTGATTACCATCGGTGATGTAAATGAACAGAACATCGCTTTACGTGAAGCCTCATAGAGCGACTTTGTTTGTATAATAAAGGCTGGTATGGGGGTATGCAAAATGCAGATGGTTCGCGTAAAAGTAAACTATACCAGTAGTCCTGTCTATTTGGACATGATGTCTACAACGTGGAGATGGTGTGAACAGCAGATTGATTGATTGATTGATTTTGAATGTACGACCAAGTTCTTAGGCTTGAGTTCCCGGATGACGCCGGGTCCACCGTACACCCTTTTTTACACTTAACAAAACCGAAGGATTGGATGGGTTAGTTAAGTGGGACAGAATCGGCCCGGTTACAGACACCTAGGTATAGCCGATAGTTAGTAACACAAAGACAACACAATTCTAATCTACTAGATGAAGGATAAAGGCTTAATAGGTTAATGGATAACGATGGTATTGGTCTTCAACAATTGCTTCTTTAACACGGCAACCTAAGAAAAAATATTATTATTTCACATGCATCTGGAATTTTCCTGAAATTTAATTTTATTAATACTTTTCGGCTTCCTAACCAAAATTGGTTGACTCGACCCGTTACAGACACCTATGTAAAGTCGTTAGTAATAAAATGACAACACAATTCTAAACTACACAATCAGCAATTACAATGAAGCACTAATTCACAAGCATCTGTAAATTTCCTTAAATTTAATTCTAAATTCATATTTTCCGGCTTCCTAAATAATTGAAACATTTATTAATTTAATCATTCTGCAACTCCGCAACTTACAGTAGAATTTACTGAAACCAAAGTTATTTGAACTATATTCAAAATAACTCTAAAATTCATTAGTATTTAACCTTTGAATTTTTGACTTATAGATGGCTAATGTGTAAGAATCACAACAATCAGTTTCGAACAAATGAGACTATTGATTTGAAAAAATCAGTCTTCTCATCAGGTCGCGACGACTGATGTTGTATTACTACACATTGGAATATTGTCTATATATATAGAACATACCATGTAGTTGTACTACTAGCGAATTACTGCATAGCGTACGAAATTTTTTTTGATTCTTTCATATTTCCATCTATATTCAATTTTAACAATTAAGTTTTTTCGCATTTACGAATTTTATTATATATTTTACCTTTTGGTTTTTGCAATTGTAATGGTGTTATTGTGATTGTTCTGTATATTGGTATATTTCAGCACTCTCGAATTAAATTCACGAATCGTAGGAAATTCTTCCATTTAGCGTCACTATCTGTGTGACAAACGAATATGATAATCGACACTTACTTATACACAATCAACTTCCCAACCACCCCATACTTGCTTTCCTTTTTAACGCCGGATCGCGGATAAATTTGAATTTTTGACTTATAGATGGCTAATGTGTAAGAATCACAACAATCAGTTTCGAACAAATGAGACTATTGATTTGAAAAAATCAGTCTTCTCATCAGGTCGCGACGACTGATGTTGTATTACTACACATTGGAATATTGTCTATATATATAGAACATACCATGTAGTTGTACTACTAGCGAATTACTGCATAGCGTACGAAATTTTTTTTTGATTCTTTCATATTTCCATCTATATTCAATTTTAACAATTAAGTTTTTTCGCATTTACGAATTTTATTATATATTTTACCTTTTGGTTTTTGCAATTGTAATGGTGTTATTGTGATTGTTCTGTATATTGGTATATTTCAGCACTCTCGAATTAAATTCACGAATCGTAGGAAATTCTTCCATTTAGCGTCACTATCTGTGTGACAAACGAATATGATAATCGACACTTACTTATACACAATCAACTTCCCAACCACCCCATACTTGCTTTCCTTTTTAACGCCGGATCGCGGATAAATTTGAATTTTTGACTTATAGATGGCTAATGTGTAAGAATCACAACAATCAGTTTCGAACAAATGAGACTATTGATTTGAAAAAATCAGTCTTCTCATCAGGTCGCGACGACTGATGTTGTATTACTACACATTGGAATATTGTCTATATATATAGAACATACCATGTAGTTGTACTACTAGCGAATTACTGCATAGCGTACGAAATTTTTTTTGATTCTTTCATATTTCCATCTATATTCAATTTTAACAATTAAGTTTTTTCGCATTTACGAATTTTATTATATATTTTACCTTTTGGTTTTTGCAATTGTAATGGTGTTATTGTGATTGTTCTGTATATTGGTATATTTCAGCACTCTCGAATTAAATTCACGAATCGTAGGAAATTCTTCCATTTAGCGTCACTATCTGTGTGACAAACGAATATGATAATCGACACTTACTTATACACAATCAACTTCCCAACCACCCCATACTTGCTTTCCTTTTTAACGCCGGATCGCGGATAAATTTGAATTTTTGACTTATAGATGGCTAATGTGTAAGAATCACAACAATCAGTTTCGAACAAATGAGACTATTGATTTGAAAAAATCAGTCTTCTCATCAGGTCGCGACGACTGATGTTGTATTACTACACATTGGAATATTGTCTATATATATAGAACATACCATGTAGTTGTACTACTAGCGAATTACTGCATAGCGTACGAAATTTTTTTTGATTCTTTCATATTTCCATCTATATTCAATTTTAACAATTAAGTTTTTTCGCATTTACGAATTTTATTATATATTTTACCTTTTGGTTTTTGCAATTGTAATGGTGTTATTGTGATTGTTCTGTATATTGGTATATTTCAGCACTCTCGAATTAAATTCACGAATCGTAGGAAATTCTTCCATTTAGCGTCACTATCTGTGTGACAAACGAATATGATAATCGACACTTACTTATACACAATCAACTTCCCAACCACCCCATACTTGCTTTCCTTTTTAACGCCGGATCGCGGATAAATTTGAATTTTTGACTTATAGATGGCTAATGTGTAAGAATCACAACAATCAGTTTCGAACAAATGAGACTATTGATTTGAAAAAATCAGTCTTCTCATCAGGTCGCGACGACTGATGTTGTATTACTACACATTGGAATATTGTCTATATATATAGAACATACCATGTAGTTGTACTACTAGCGAATTACTGCATAGCGTACGAAATTTTTTTTGATTCTTTCATATTTCCATCTATATTCAATTTTAACAATTAAGTTTTTTCGCATTTACGAATTTTATTATATATTTTACCTTTTGGTTTTTGCAATTGTAATGGTGTTATTGTGATTGTTCTGTATATTGGTATATTTCAGCACTCTCGAATTAAATTCACGAATCGTAGGAAATTCTTCCATTTAGCGTCACTATCTGTGTGACAAACGAATATGATAATCGACACTTACTTATACACAATCAACTTCCCAACCACCCCATACTTGCTTTCCTTTTTAACGCCGGATCGCGGATAAATTTGAATTTTTGACTTATAGATGGCTAATGTGTAAGAATCACAACAATCAGTTTCGAACAAATGAGACTATTGATTTGAAAAAATCAGTCTTCTCATCAGGTCGCGACGACTGATGTTGTATTACTACACATTGGAATATTGTCTATATATATAGAACATACCATGTAGTTGTACTACTAGCGAATTACTGCATAGCGTACGAAATTTTTTTTGATTCTTTCATATTTCCATCTATATTCAATTTTAACAATTAAGTTTTTTCGCATTTACGAATTTTATTATATATTTTACCTTTTGGTTTTTGCAATTGTAATGGTGTTATTGTGATTGTTCTGTATATTGGTATATTTCAGCACTCTCGAATTAAATTCACGAATCGTAGGAAATTCTTCCATTTAGCGTCACTATCTGTGTGACAAACGAATATGATAATCGACACTTACTTATACACAATCAACTTCCCAACCACCCCATACTTGCTTTCCTTTTTAACGCCGGATCGCGGATAAATTTGAATTTTTGACTTATAGATGGCTAATGTGTAAGAATCACAACAATCAGTTTCGAACAAATGAGACTATTGATTTGAAAAAATCAGTCTTCTCATCAGGTCGCGACGACTGATGTTGTATTACTACACATTGGAATATTGTCTATATATATAGAACATACCATGTAGTTGTACTACTAGCGAATTACTGCATAGCGTACGAAATTTTTTTTGATTCTTTCATATTTCCATCTATATTCAATTTTAACAATTAAGTTTTTTCGCATTTACGAATTTTATTATATATTTTACCTTTTGGTTTTTGCAATTGTAATGGTGTTATTGTGATTGTTCTGTATATTGGTATATTTCAGCACTCTCGAATTAAATTCACGAATCGTAGGAAATTCTTCCATTTAGCGTCACTATCTGTGTGACAAACGAATATGATAATCGACACTTACTTATACACAATCAACTTCCCAACCACCCCATACTTGCTTTCCTTTTTAACGCCGGATCGCGGATAAATTTGAAACTGATTGTTGTGATTCTTACACATTAGCCATCTATAAGTCAAAAATTCAAATTTATCCGCGATCCGGCGTTAAAAAGGAAAGCAAGTATGGGGTGGTTGGGAAGTTGATTGTGTATAAGTAAGTGTCGATTATCATATTCGTTTGTCACACAGATAGTGACGCTAAATGGAAGAATTTCCTACGATTCGTGAATTTAATTCGAGAGTGCTGAAATATACCAATATACAGAACAATCACAATAACACCATTACAATTGCAAAAACCAAAAGGTAAAATATATAATAAAATTCGTAAATGCGAAAAAACTTAATTGTTAAAATTGAATATAGATGGAAATATGAAAGAATCAAAAAAAATTTCGTACGCTATGCAGTAATTCGCTAGTAGTACAACTACATGGTATGTTCTATATATATAGACAATATTCCAATGTGTAGTAATACAACATCAGTCGTCGCGACCTGATGAGAAGACTGATTTTTTCAAATCAATAGTCTCATTTGTTCGAAACTGATTGTTGTGATTCTTACACATTAGCCATCTATAAGTCAAAAATTCAAATTTATCCGCGATCCGGCGTTAAAAAGGAAAGCAAGTATGGGGTGGTTGGGAAGTTGATTGTGTATAAGTAAGTGTCGATTATCATATTCGTTTGTCACACAGATAGTGACGCTAAATGGAAGAATTTCCTACGATTCGTGAATTTAATTCGAGAGTGCTGAAATATACCAATATACAGAACAATCACAATAACACCATTACAATTGCAAAAACCAAAAGGTAAAATATATAATAAAATTCGTAAATGCGAAAAAACTTAATTGTTAAAATTGAATATAGATGGAAATATGAAAGAATCAAAAAAAATTTCGTACGCTATGCAGTAATTCGCTAGTAGTACAACTACATGGTATGTTCTATATATATAGACAATATTCCAATGTGTAGTAATACAACA